>ML361185.1:26676-42427 GCA_005239505.1 Nicotiana paniculata | reverse complement strand
GTGGGGGGGGGGGGGGTGCAAGTTAGGCGGGTCATATTCTTCTGGGCCAACTTTGAGACCTTTACGCCCCGGTGTGTCTTGAGGCATTTTCCAAGCACCCGCTTATAAATGTGCTGCTCAACTGACTTTGTGGCTCTTTACAAACTTACTTTTAGTTTTATGACTTTACCTTTTTTTTTACACATGAGAGATTTACTTCTACACGTAAGAGATTTGTATTTTAAAGAATTACAAGAAAATACACGTGACTTCACACCATAACAAAAAATGACCCATGTCTTTAAGGTTTACCTATCCTAGCCCATATTGTACATATTTTGAAAGTACTAGCAAATTCAAAATATATTTTCTTACAACCATTGCTTCTAAAAGCTATGGAATTAAATTTGTGTTCTTACAACATTGCTTTCGCTCTCTTCTTCTCACATCCTCGACATATGCTTCAAGGGGCTGTATATTTTCTGCTTCTCCTCTTGTGTCACCTGATTGCAATGTAAGAAAATTGAAGAGTAGAAGTCCACCATTAAAGACCATTCAAAGCTTTGCTTTTGAAAATGTTTTTTTTTTAATTTTGTTAGTTTTGGATTGGGTGTTGTTCCAATTGATTGAAAATATCAAAAGAAGTTCAAAATTTAAATTTTAAGTGATTTGGAGTAGATTTGAGCAAGATTTGAATTAAATTCAGAGAAGACGCAAGGAAGAAGACGAAGTCTGTTTTTTGTATAAGTATGTATAATAGTGTATATGAGTGTATAAACAAATCTTATACACTATTATACACTTTTATACACATTTATACAAGCGTCTGTGTAGACGAACTTCTTCCACGATTTTCAGTTGCAATCTTGTTCAAAACCAGTCCAAATCTCCATGATATGACTTCAAATTTTATATACAACCTCCTTATACTATTTTAACAAGTCTAAATAGCACCTACTCCAAATTTCTCTCAAAATCAAATTCGGAATTTAAACCCACATGTTTAAGCTTGTTAAAAATCTAATTTTCCCCACCCAAATAGATTTTGTTTGTTGAACTAATATTTGAATCATAATTACCTATTCAAATATTAACTTAAATGATTGAGGAATCCTTTTTAAAAATTAAATAGTAATTTTGAGAACCTATTGGAGTTGGATGTTGAGTTTTAACCTATTATTTTTGGGCTAGTTGATTGTTTGAAATATGGGCTATAAAATTGAAAAGCATGAATCAATTTTTCCTTTGTTTTTTTTACCCATAAGATATTTTAAAATGTCATTTTCTTACTTTTAAAATTGTTGAAGGGCATAATGTAAAAATAACACGAAAAAATGAGCTTAGAACGAGTCCCAAAAATGTCATAAAACAATGATAGGCACCAAAAGAATAATAAATAAATTACCAAATTACTTTAGGATTTCCTTTCCAAATGCAAATATAGAATTTCCATGATGTGTTGCGAAGGTTTTGGATATACAATTAGTTCCCTTCCCCCCAAGTCTCATTACCTTAATCTTTTCTTGAACAACTTACTTAACTAGTAAACCATGACAGCTATAAAACCAGGTAACAATTACCACATTCCTCAAAACATAAAAATAATCATGAATTCCTTCAAATTCTATCTCCCAATTCTAGTCCTTCTACAAATTCTAGTGTCTTCCTTAGCTACAATTTACCAAGTAGAAGTTTCTAGTCAAATGGCTTTTCCATTATCTATCCAATGCACAGCCCAAGGACATAACATTAGCAAAAGCAACGTTGGTACTGGTCTTGTTTTTATTTTCTCTATTGACACAAGTGCTGATAATCCAACTGCTTCTTGTCAAATGAGTTCTGGAACTTTGCATGGAAATTTTCTTCTGTTTGATCCTTCAAAAGATCAAAGCAGATGCGCAAATGCATCTTGCAAATGGTCAATTGATGGGGATGGAATTTATCTTTTTACTAATGATGAAAATACTTTAATTTTTAAGTGGCCTTAGATTGTTGTTTACATGTGTAAAAGAGCAATGAAAAGAATTTATTAGTCTATCTAATTATTGATTGAAATTATTTCTGCCCTTTAAGGTGCCTTTGTTATTCAATCATTCAGTATCCGAGCGCTTTTTAAGTAATTATTTTTCATGTTAAAGTAAGAAACAATAATTTAATTAGAAAGCGACATTATCCCTTTACACGCAGGTGTGTCTCGAGACGTTTAAAAATGAAAAGCAGTTGAAATCCTCAATGATTAACCATTTACCCTGCCAATTTGAAAGTTAAGGAACAGATAGAATCTTACAGAAAGATACTATTTACCAACAACAAGCCATTTTAATCATGCTATCAAAAATATCTAAAAAAAGTAACAATGAATACAACATTCAAAAATATTGGCAAAATAGATTTATGGCTATTGTTGCGATTCTTTGAGAACACATAGTGAGACAATATACAAAATTTGAGGAAAGTTGAATGTGAATTAGACTAGTTTGGAGTTAAAATTCATTATCAATGATACACAATACTAAAAAAAAATTAGGCAAAAAAAGATTTCTGTGGGTATTGTTGGAATTCGTCGAAAACATATAGATGAGGTAATATACAAGATTTAAGCAAGATTAAAGGTGATTTAGACTGGTTTGGTATCAAAATTCGTAATTAAAATCGAGTTTAACAATTTCTTTTGCGACACTTATATAAAATATGTATCATGCATGTATCTCACACACAGGTATACATAGATATACATGTTATACATATTTGGTACATATATGATACATAAGTGATACACATATCATCTTTCTTCGTATTCATCTTCTACTTTGAATTTCAATTGAAACCACTTCAAAGCTCCACCTACTCATCCCAAAACTGCTATTCAAACTTGTATTACTCCGTAAATTTGGACTTAGTGTGGACGTATTAAATAAGTATTAATGTGACACCTTATCCATATGAAGTCCTAGCGGAATGAGTATGAGTGAAAATAGTTATTTTGGATTCAAGACGGACAATGAGTTGCATAATATTCGATAAAATCGACTAAGATTTTGGAAGGTCTATCTTCTTGAAGAATTCTATAAACATCCGTTGGGAATTGGGAAAATAAAAACAGTAAGTTGTAGCCCTTTGCAAATAGCTTTCCAACAATATATTGTGGAGCCCGAATAGTTTATTGAGCAAAAGGTTATGTGCGTTTTACTAGAATAATGTGCAGTATGCGCGCCCAGTTGGGCACCCAGATGGTCCCGTGGGCGGCTGTGCACTTGTGGCGGTGCTACTGCCCTCCTACGCGTCCAGGAGCGTGGGAGCGCACCCGAGGGGTCATTTTAAAAGCCTACTTCATCGCCTATAACCCAAAACACAAAAACTTGCTCTAGAAAGGGAAGCTCTCAAGAACCTAACTCCTCAAAGGTCCCTCCACCATCCAAGGTAAGTTCTAATAGTGATCCTAAGTTTATTTCAATTATCCAACACCTTATTAACATGGGTAAACCCTTCAAATCATTAGATATTCGATTGAGACATCATTTTTGAGAGACGAAACCCTAGAACTCGAATTCAAGAGGATTGAACGTCAAAAAGGTAACATCTGCACCCTCTACTTGATTATAGTATTGGATTAATGATTATAGACTCTAATTCATGATATGTGAGTTGATGTGTTTGATAGAAAAACATGAAAGGTTATGGATTTGGATTTTTGATTGTTGATTATTGGTTAAAGGTGTTACTTATCTTATGGGTGATGAATAATGATATTGATTATAAATTTTTTGAGATTTTAGTATTATCTAGAAGAAAAAGAATGGGTTGTTGGGTGAAGAAACACCATTAATAAGGACTATAAAGCTTTATGCCCACCAAATGCTTGATAAAATGTCTAAGTGGCCAAAACATGAGTATTATTGCTAATATGGAATCTGTTTGACTTGTATATCTATAGATTAAAGTTGAAAAGGTTGGTGAATTTTGTATTATGCTCAAGAGCAGGAAGTTAAGGTATGTGAGACTAACCCTCTATGTTTGGGAATCTTAATGATTCTCCCTACACTACGTTTCGTTTACAACGTTACTAATTACCTTAGAGATATAGTTAAGCCTAGTTCCTTGAATAGTTGCAAAACTTCTATTCTCTAGCTTCATAACTCGTTCATGACTTTCATTCTGAATGATGTGAAACCAGTGCGTAATCAATATAGACTTGTGTTTGATGCCCATGAGTCTCAGTCTAGATTATTCAACATGTCATAACAGTTGAAATTTCAGTTTTCATAATCAGTTCATGAATACATGTCTCAGTCTAGTTCTATTCAGCATTCCGGTTTCAAGTAACTCAATATGATTCAGTATTTCAGTATCATGTATTGCAGTATGATTCTCTGTTCCTGATTTTAAATCCTGAATGTTGAACCCCTGAATTTGGGCCTGAGGCCGTAATTAATGCTTTATGCATATTTGGGCCTGCAGCCGCAGTTAATGTTGTATGCATCTTTGGGCCTGAGGCTGTAGTTTATGATTTATGCATCTTTGGGCCTGATGCCGCATTTATGTATACGTATAATTGGGCCCGAGGATGCAGTTTGTGCACATATATTTGGGCCTGAGGCCGCAATTTATTTATTCAGATAAACAGATGGTTAATCATTCAGAAGAGGGAGTATTCATATCCTTACTTCCTTTGTTCAGTTATCGGTTATCAGTTATTATTTTAGTTATCAGTTAGCAGTTATCATTTCAGTTATTAGTTATCAATACAATTTCAGTTTCAGCAGTTATCATTTTAGTTAACAGTTATCAGTTCTCTATTATCACCTCAGTTTCAGTTTCAACATTTACAGTTCTTTCTTTCAGTTGCATTACATACCAATACAATTCTAATGTACCGACGTCCCTTTTGCCCGGGGCTTGCATCTAATGATGCAGGTAATGATTTACAGGTTAACGATTCAAAGCACTATGATTCTCATACCGCCTATTTGGTGAGCCTAAGTTCTTTCGGGGCATTATTATCATTTTGCAGTCTTTCAGTATTTATAGATAGTTAGTATTTTTAGTTATTTATTAGAGGCTGCATAGACTAGAATAACAGTTAGACAGAGTTGCAGGATTTTTATGTTAAGCTATATTGGCTACAAATATGTTACAGAGTTGTATTAGTATTTCTGCACTTCGAATTATATCATCCATACTTTCAGTATATTAGTATGTGCTAGTTTTATCTTCCACATTCAGTATGTTATGATATCATATGTTGATTCAGCCAGCCAGTTGGTTTGCTCGGTCACATGTAGTCAGGCACCGGGTGTCGTGTTACGTCCAAGTCCAGGTTGGGGGCATGACAAAATCTTGGTATCAGAGCACTAGGTTCAAGTGTCCTAGGGAGTCTATGAAGTTGTTTCCTTTATATGTGTGTGCTGGCCACGCATATAAGCAATTAACTACCAAGACATTCAAGATTTTCCATTTCTTTCTACTCTAGATCGTTCCATGAAGCTTAGAGCAGTAGGTAACTTTATTTCCTTTAAAATTTCATATGTATTGGATGCCCAAACGACGGGAAGGAAAAACCCCATGGTTCTAGAAACGATGATTTCCCATTGGGGTATAATTATGGAGTACAAGTTGGTAACAAATGAGACTTGAATGGATGTAATGGATAGTAGTACATACTAGAGCATAACCTTTTCAGAAGGTACAAAAGCAGTTAGCATGATTTATCGTTATTAGTTTACCTTAGTTACCAATTATACAGTCTTCTAGTTAGCAGGTTTATGATTATTCAGTATGCCAGTATTCAGTTATTTAGTTACCATATTTCTAATTTTCAGTGTGTCCAAAGTATGGTGACTTGTGAGTATATAGTGATGCATATGGGTGCTAAAAGAAAATGCAATTAATTGTGATTATATCAAAATCTTTGCATGTTTTAGGTCCGATTAAGACCCAAGACTCATCGGATGGTGCAGGAAGTGATTTATCAAATGATGATATACTCTGAAGGATAAGTTTGTGCATGGTAATGTATTTATATGCGTTTTACCTTCCAGAACAACTTCATTTAATTATTGAAATAGATCCACATGTTGGAGGATGATAGTTTAGATGTCAAACCCCATGGTGTAACAGGTTAAAGATTTACTACAGCAGGCACAAAATTGATCACTATAGTTTGAAACAGAAAAGAGCATAAGGGAAAAATACCTAGGAGTCAAAAAGGTGTGTTTTCATTAGAATCATGCATATGACTAAGAAGATATGATATACGAAATGAGAACCAAAAGCAACCGATATTGAATTTCAGAGAATGATTTTAGGTTTTTCAGATTTATTCAAATCAGAACTAGAAAGTACCACGTTATTAAGTTACTATACGATGCAGCTATTATTGTGAGATAAAAGATATGACGGTTCTCCCTTAGATTATGTGACTAAGTGTTTATCCCGGATGTTTATAGTCTGATATAATTTTGAAGTGTATAGAAAGTTTAGGGTTAGATATTCCAGTTTCATTTAAGACAAATGAATTCCCTAAGTGTGATCCATGTACATAGTTTAGAAAAACAAAAGATAGTATGCGACCGTAGAATAGGGTCGGATGGTGAGGGAAGTTAGGAATAACCTTCCACTTCACTTTAGTTATTCAAAGAAGAACTAGAAAACATGATGCTAGCAGGTGGTTAGTAAAAGAATAGTAAGTAAGTTTTGAGTAGATACAATGAATCAGCAATTTCAGCATAGCTAGTAGATGTACGATTTGATTTACTTATCTAGGTTAACACTATTCAGTGGTAAAAATTTTGAAATACTGAACGCGTGTTAGAACACATAGAGTTTAAGTTAAACCTAAAGTTTAGTGATAGTGGAAAAAAATCAGCTTGGTAGTAAGAGAGCAAGCTACAAAACAATAGCCTTTAAGAGTTATCAAAAAGGGGTTTCCTCAAGATTGACAGTGTGAGCAGAGTTAAATCATTAAGATTGTGTTTGATAGTTGTGAATACATTAGATTTCAGTTTATGTAAGTAAAGTAGTTTTTCCTAGTAAGAAAGATTGCTTAGAAGTAAGTTGGAAGATGAGTCGTCATTGACATAAAGTGCAAGAATTGCAGAAGACGAGGAAAGTTGTTTGGATCCCAACAAAAGAGAAGGATCCACAAGCACAAGACCTTAACTTCTGTTCTAAGGGATAGATATGAAAATCGTCTATAAGTCTGGTTGGAGATTTGAAACCCACATAGTTAGCATGAGATATGAAATTTATGAAATCATGTCAGTTAGGTATCATGAGGGTAGTGCCATTGCACGAGACTCTAATCTTCAGAGTATGGGTTAAGACTTAGCTCACAACAATGTTATAATTGTTTTCAAGAATTACCTTAAAAAGATAATAAGTATAGGAAATATAGCTCATGATTGAGTCAAACAAGATAGCTATGGTGAAAGAAGTTCACCTCTTATCCAAGCTAGGAGTTTGACTTTCAGATTCCAAAGATGATGGAGTTATTTTCTAGAATAAGACTTGTTCTTCCTTAGTAGCTGAAGTGAAGGAGAAATAGTTTGATGATCCCTACTTGTTGTAGCTAAAAGAAGGGGATTCACCAGCATAAGACGATGGCTTTTCAACAAGGGTGAGATGATGGTACTTTGAGGTACCAAGATGGATTGTGTGTTCCAGGCATAGATAGACTTAAAGAGGGAAGATCATGTTAGAATCCCATAATTCCAGGTATTCTTTCTATCCAGGTTCCTAAAATATGAATCATGCCCAAGGAGATTTATTGGTTGAACGACATGAAAAAGAACATCGTAGGCTTTGTGGCCAAGTGTCTGAATTGTCAGCAAGTGAAAGTCGAGCAACATAAAGATTAGTGTTTTACCACAGAATACACATATTTTTGAGTAGAGATGGTAAATATGGAATTTATAACAGGATTATCTTACTCATTTTAAAATCATGATTTGATTGGGTGATTGTAAATCGACTTACCAAGTCAGGACACTTCTTGCTAGTAAAGACCACAAATTCAGTAGAGGATTATGCCAAGTTGTATATCTAGGAAAAGTGCCTGATTGCATGGGACTCTATTGTCTATCATTTGAGATCGTGGTGCTCAGATTACAACACACTTTTAGAAATCCTTTCAGAAAGATAGGCACAAGAGTAAACCTCAACACAGTTTTTCATCCTCGAAAAGATGTCCAAGTAGAGTGCATTATTCAGACAGCTGAGGATATGTCTTTGATTTTAAAGGTAATTGGGATGATCACATACCTCTCTTGAGTTTGCTATAACAACAACTACTATTCTAGTATCAAGATGGCCCTGTACGAAGCTCTGTATGGGCGAAGGTATAGATCACCAAATGATTGGTTCGAAGTTGGAGAAACAGAGTTGTTTGGGTTAAATTTTGTCTATCAGGCTATGGATAACGTCAAATTGATTCAAGAGAGTTTGAAGATGGATCAGAGCCGCCAAAAGTCCTATTCAGACGTGGGACGTAGAGACCTAGAGTTTCAAGTTGTTGATTGGGTGTTTATGAATGTTTGGCCTATGAAATATGTTATAAGATTTGGGAAGAAAGAAAAGATCGGTCCTATATACACCAGGCCGTATAGGATCCTAATAAGGGTCGGGGAAGTAGCTTATGCGTTAGAGTTGCCACCAGTATTGGCGGCTGTACACTCAGTACTTCACATGTCATGTTATGACATTCAATTTTCCAGTACTCAGATACTCATGTCAGTTCAATACTCAGATACTCGTGTCAGTCCAGTACTCAGATATTCATGCCAACTTAGTACTTAGGTACTGATGTCAGTTCAGTAATCAAATATTCATGCCAGTTCAATATTCATATATCCATGTTAGTTTAGTATTCATGTATCTATGGCAGACAAGTATTTGCGTATATGTTTCATGTTAGGTGCATTATGATGCCCGGTGAGGCTTCTGTTATGCTATGATAGCTGGCGGGTGTTTTGGAGAAATGTTGAAGGTAACTAACCTTTTCATTCATACCTTATATTATAATCTCCACGTCCTTCAGTATTCAGGCAGCTCAGTATTCGGTCAATTCAGTAGTTATTCAATTCCGTATATCAACAGTTCAGTAATCATGTATTCATTTAGTTTAGTATAAAAGTGTTCATGAAAGTACATGTCTCTACCAGACTCATTTAAGGTACAGAGTTAACTGTAGTTATAGTCAGGACAATCATTCAAGGATGAATGATCCCAAGGGTGAGACAACGTAACACTTCGTAAATTTGGACTAGGTGTGGATGTATTAAATGAGTATTAATGTGACATATTAGCCATATGAAGTCCAAACTGGATGAGTATGGTGAAAATAGTTGTTTTGGAATCAAGACAGAGAGTGAGTTGCATAATATTCGATAAAATCGACTAAGTTTATGGAAGATCTATCTTATTGAAGGATTTTGTAAACATCCATTGGGAATTTGGGAAAACATAAACATTAATTTGTAAACCTTTGAAATCTTTCCAACAATAAATTGTGGAGCCCAAACAGATTTTTGAGCAAAAGGTTATGTGTGTTTTACTAGACAATGGGCAATATGTGCGCCCAGGTGCGCACCAAGATGGTCCGTGCGCGGACTTTTACTCGTGGTAGTGCTACTGCCCTGCTGCGCGTCCAAGTCCGTGGGAGCGCACCCCGAGGGTCATTTTAAAAGCCCTACTTTGTCCCCTATACGGCAAAACACAAAAACTTGATCTAGAAAGGGAATCTCATGAGAACCTAACTCCTCAAAGGTCCCTCCACCATCCAAGGCAAGTTATAATGGTGATCCTAAGTTTATTTCAATTCTCCAACACCTTATTAACATGGATAAACCCTTCAAATCATTAGATATTCGATTGGGATATCAATTTTGAGAGACGAAACCTAGAACTCGAATTCAAGAGGATTGAATGTAAAAAAGATAATATCTTCACCCTCTACTGATTATAGTATTGGATTAATGATTATAGACTCTAGTTCATAAGATATGAGTTGATGGGTTTGATAGAAAAACATGAACTATTATGGATTTGGGTTTTTGATTGTTGATTATTGGTTAAGGGTATTGTTTATCTAATAGGTGATGAATAATGATATTGATTATAAGAAATTTGAGATTTTAGTATTATATAGAAGAAAAATAATGGGTTGTTGGGTGAAGAAACACCATTAATAAGGACTATGAAGCTTTATGGCCACCAAATGCTTGATAAAATGCCTAAGTGGCCAATACGTGAGTATTATTGCTAATATGGAATCTCTTTGACTTGTATATCTATAGATTAAAGTTGAGAGGGTTGGCGAATGTTGTATTATGCTCAAGAGCAGGAAGTTAAGGTATGTGAGGTTAACCCACTATGTTTGGGAAAGTTAATGATTCTCCCTACACTACGTTTCTTTTATGACGTTACTAATTGCCTTAGAGATATAGTTAAGCCTAGTTCCTTGAATAGTTGCAGAACTCCTATTCTCTAGCTTCGTAACTCATTCATGACTTTCATTCTGAATGTTGTGAAACTAGTGCGTAATAAATATAGACTTGGTTTTGATGCCCATGAGTCTCAGTCTAGATTACTCAGCATGTCATAACAGGTGAAATTTCAGTTGTCATAATCAGTTCATGAATACATGTCTCAGTCTAGTTCTATTCACCATTTCGGTATCATGAAACTCAACATTATTCACTGTTTCAGTATCAAGTATTGTAGTACGATTCTCAGTTCTCGATTTAATTCTCTGAATTTTGAACCCCTGTATTTTGGCCTGAGGCCGCAGTTAACGCTTTATGCATATTTGGGCCTGAGGCCGCAATTAATGATTCATGCATATTTGGGCCTGAGGCTGGAGTTAATGATGTATGCATGTTTGGCCTGAGACCGCAATTATGTATACGTCTACCTAGGCACGAGGCCGCAGTTTGTGCACATATATATTGGGCTTGAGGCTGCAGTTTATTTATTCAGATAAATAAGTAGTTCTTCATTCAGAAGAGGGAGTATTCATATCCTTACTTCCTTTGTTCATTTATCAGTTATCGGTTATCACGGCAGTTTCAGTTTCAGCAGTTATCATTTCAATTATCAGTTATCAATTGTCTATTTATCAGCTCAGTTTCAGTTTCAACATTTACACTTCTTTTTTTCAGTTGTTTTACATACCAGTGCAATTCAAAGGTAATGACGTCCCTTTTTCCCGGGGCCTGCATCTCATGATACAGGCAATTATTTTACAGGTTGACAATTCAGAGCGTTAGGATTCTCGTACCAGCTATTTGGTGAGCCCAGTTCTTTCGGGGCATTATCATCACTTTGCAGTATTTCAGTAGTTATAGATAGTCAGTGTTTTCAGTACTTCATTAGAGACCCCATATACTAGACTAATAGTTAGATAGAGTCGCAGGCTTTCCATGTGAAGCTATGTTGGCTACAAATGTGTTTCAAAATTGTATTAGTATTTCTGCACTTTGATTTATATCATCCAGACTTTCAGTATATTAGCATGTGTTAGCTTAGCTTCCGCGTTTAGTATGTTATGATATCACATGTTGATTCAACTAGCTAGTTGTGATGACCCAAAGGGTCATCTTATGAATAATACTCCATTCTGAGCTCATTAGCCTTAAAAAGACTAATTTTATTTACCTCGATTTGCATGCACAGTCGGGGCGTGAAGTCGAAAAGCTTTTATGTGAAAATATGAGAAATAATAATTTTTGGAATTTAGAATTTGGTTTTAGTTGACTTTGTTCAACATTTTGAGTAAACAGACACGGATCTGTGTTTCGACGATCTCGGGAGGTCCGCAGTAAAATATGGGACTTGTGCGTATGCTCGGAATTGAATTCCGAGATCCCTAGCTTTAGAAATCAATTTTTTGAAGAAAATTGTTTGACAGAAATTTTAAGGAAATACAGAAATGAATTAATTTTTGAACTCATTGGTATCGGGGCCGTAATTTTTGTTCCAAAGCCCGATATAGGTTTGTTATGATACTTAAGTCCTATCTGTAAAATTTGGTAAGAATCGGAGTTGATTTGACGTGATTCAGACGTCCGGTTGAGAAATAGTTAAATTGAAGTGTTCTTGAGAAAAATGATGAGTTTTGAGGTTAAATTCATAGTTTTAGATGTAATTTTCGTGATTTGACGAGCAAGTCCGTATGATGTTTTTAGACTTATGTGCATGTTTGGTTTAGATCCCCAAGGACTCGGGTGAGTTTTTGATAGGCTACGGGATGTTTTGAACTTATAAAAGTTTGATGTCATAAATGTTTCTGGTGCACTGATGCTTTGTTCTATGCGATCGCGAAGAGTAAATTTGCTGGGGCTCATTTTTGTTCTATGCGAACGCGTGGCCTTGGACGCGAACGGGAAGCACTGGGGGGAGACCCTTCGCGAACGCGGGCAGGCACACGCGAACACAATGAGTTAAGTGGGCCTGGGGGAAATGGGCTCGATTTTTTCTACGCGAACGCGACCGATGGGCCGCGATCGCGATGTTCATAAGTCGCAAAGCTTCACAAACGCGTCCGTATCAGTGGGAAAGTGAAGGCCTTTGGGCCAGTACCCTCCGTGGATGTAGCAGGCCCATCGCGATCGCGATGAAGGCCTGCCCAGCTATATAAAATAAATTTCAAAAACGGGCAGAACCTATTTTCTTCATATTTTCGAACTACAAAGATCTAGAGGCGATTTTCTTCACACAAATTCATCTCCAAAGTATTGGTAAACAATTCTAAACTCTTCTCTTTTAATTACCCAATATTTTTCATCACTTTTCAATCAAAAATAAAGAATTTTCATGGTAGAAATTGGGGGTTTGGGTAGAATTAGAGAATTTTGGAAAAATAAAATTTTGACTTGAATTGGGATCAAATTTATAAACTAGTTGCATATGCAGGCTCGGGGGTGAATGGATAACGAAATTTGGGCCGAACCCCGAGTTTGGACCAAGCGGGCCTGGGGTCGGGTTTTAACTTTTTTTGAAAAAACTTAGGAGAACAATGATTTTTTAGTAAAGTTAGTTCCTTTAGCATAAATTAATGATTTTAAACTAATTATGATTAGATTCGAGCGGTTTAGAGGCAAATTTCGAAAGGAAAAACGGTAATTGAGAAGTTAGTGGCCTGCGAATTTGAGGTAAGTTCTTGGTTAAACCTTGACTTGAGGGAATAGAAATCCCCACTTAAATGCTATGTGAATTTGAATGTGTGTGGTGTATAGGTGAAGTGACGAGTATCTATACACCATTAAATTATTGTTGAACATGGTCGCTTCCTTGTTTCCAATTTAATTGATTCCTGGATTAAACTGTTTTATGATCATTGACACCTCCACGTCTAATTATTTTCGTCGACTTGTTGTTAAGTATTGTTCCCAGTATTTTGGAAGTGTTGATTGTTCCCTTCGTTTCATGGTGATACATAAAGATTGAATTGGATGACATTGTTTTACGATTCATATATATATTCCGGTTGGTTTCATTGTAAAATGATAATTGATGAAGTTCATGAGTTGTACAACTATATGTTTAAAATTCTTGAGACAAGAATATTGTGAAAGGTTTTGACCTGAAATGTGGAAATTTCTATAAATAAAGTGATGTGATTGTCTGGTGGGAGCGGGTTGCACGCCGCAACAAAGGGTGATAAGGGTGGACAGGTGGAATCGGGTTGCACGCCGCAATAGGAGAAATGAGGGTGATATATATATATATATATAGGGAGGAGCAATAAGGGTGGACAGGTGGGAGCGGGTTGTGCTTCACAACAAGGAGCGATAAGGGAGAATATTTATGTTTTATTGATTTTTAAAAAATTAAGGATTTGGAAAACTCCGATTTTATCAAAAAGGTTTTTATACTCTGATTTTTACTGTGATTTAAATTGAAACTTGAAAATTTTGATGAGTTTGATTATAGCTGATATATGGAAAAAGTTATCCGAGTTATTTTTATTTACTGTTGCAAGTTACTGGTAATTTAGTCTATTAT
Source organism: Nicotiana paniculata (assembly GCA_005239505.1). Lineage (NCBI taxonomy): Eukaryota > Viridiplantae > Streptophyta > Magnoliopsida > Solanales > Solanaceae > Nicotiana > Nicotiana paniculata. The sequence goes on along the minus strand of ML361185.1, from coordinate 28,447 downwards.
TGTTACTTCCTTCTTGATGTATTATATATATTGTCACAGGTTATGTTATGATTGCCCCGTGTTAGCCTTGTCACGACTTCGTCGAGGTTAAGCTCGACACTTACTCAGTACATGGGGTCGGTTGTACTAATACTACGCTCTGCACTCTTTTGTGCAGATCCAGGTACCGGCCATCGTTAGGAGATTTTAGTAGCTGACATCATCATTCGGAGACACGAGGTAGATCTGCTGGCGTCCACAGATTCTTAGAGTCTTCTCTTAATTTTATAGACACTGTTTTATTACATTCATAAACAGATACATAATTCTTTCAGCCCGTTATTTGTAGTATTCTTAGTGGTTCGTGAATTGTGACATCAGACCCTGGGTAGTTATATAGATAGTTTTAGTTCGAGGTTCATCTCATTATATCGAATATTATTCCTGATTACATTTATTGGAAATTATCAGATTTAGTTTATTTTAAATTGCCTCGTTGTGTCTAAGTAAATATTCAAAGGAAAATTGCTAATCAAGTTCTAACATTGGCTTGCCTAGCAAGTGTGGTGTTAGGCGCCATCATGATCCCGTGTGTTGGGAATTTGGGTCGTGACACCAATTGGTTCGCTCGGTCGCAGGTAGTCAAGCACCAGGTGTCGTGTTACGTCCGGGCCTAGGTTCGGGGCGAGACAAAACTCCTTAAAATGTACCCAATTTATTCAAACAACACCCACTTAAAAGAAAGCAAAAATTCAGCCTTTTTTAGCTACAATAATAGCTAATTGACTAATACTGATAATATTTTATGAATTGACCAATTTTTATAATAACATACTTATGGCGGATATAACTAGTGGTTTCCTGGAAACGCCGAATGGAAGATCAATAAGAAACATGGTTGACTTGGAATTCAGAAAAGAAGGAGAAGAAGCCTGCTTGGTTTTGTTCTCATTGTTAGCATCCTAATTCAGAAACGAGCAGGCCGTTTGGGCTTCTTTTTAGGAAAAATTATGCGACATGTGCACTATATTTATCATTTACAGCTATATTTTCAGAAATTATCATTCGTAGTTGTATTTGAATTTTATAGCAAACCAATGAAATAAGAGATCAATTGTTTTGAACTGACACAAAAAGTAACAAGTCCTTGTAGATTAGTTGGAAAGAATGCTTGCTCGATAACGTGAGGTCTTGAGTTCTATTCTCAATAAAAGCTTTCTATTTATTTTTGCATTTTAGTATTTTGCCTTTGTTGTATTAGCTAGTTTATATTTTTCTCTTTCGTTATTACTTCTTTTCTAATACCTTTTGTAGCTCCTGGGGGGGAGGGGGGTTCCTCTTCCTCATTTTATTTCCCTCGTTTTAGTGTATATGAATATTTTCAGAGTACGGGGGTTACACTGAGGTTAGATAAGGAGCAGCTATTGAATCTGGTGATGGCGGTGTGATAATGCCAGTCGAAAGGGAAAGAAAGGGTAAGACTTTGGTCAGGCAATTGTTGCAGTTTCTCATTCCGCAGATCATCCAATCCTTCTTCTTGAGCCTTTTAGAGGGCTTTCGGATAGTTCGGTACCGGCTATCGGTAAAGGAAGCATATGCCTCTAACTCAGTTCATTCCCTATATGGTAATGGTAGGTACGCCAGTACCCCTTTTTTGGTTCAACCAAGGTAGGCTCGTGCACAGGTTCACTCGTGAAAGGAAGGTTCTAGCGGTAAAGTAAAGAAAATCCTCCCTTTTTGCTTCCTTAGGGTACTCCCCCTATCGCCTTTCATTCAGAAAAGGAATTATCTG
>ML361185.1:4176-21676 GCA_005239505.1 Nicotiana paniculata | reverse complement strand
CTAATGACGAAAATACTTTAATTTTTAAGTGGCCATAGATTGTTGTTTACATGTGTAAAAGAACAATGAAAGTAATTTATTAGTCTATCTAATTATTGATTGAAATTATTTCTGCCCTTTTAGGTGCCTTTGTTATTCAATCATTCAGTATTCGAGCGCTTTTCTTTTAAGTGGTCCTACGCGCACTTTTAAGTACTTATTTTTCATGTTAAAGTAAGAAACAATAATCTAATTAGAAAGCTACACAGGTGTGTCTCGAGGTGTTTGAAAATGAAATAAAGTTAAAATCATCAACGATTAACCATTTACACTGGGGTCGATTTGAAAGTTAAAAAATTAAGGGAATCTTACATAAATGTGTCAAGAAAGATACTATTTACCTATAAATAGCTATTTTAATCATACTATCAAAAATAGCTAAAAAATATAACAATGAGTATAACATTCAAAAATATTGGCAAAAAAGATTCTTTACAATAGCTATTGTTGCGATTCTTTGAAAATACATAGTGAGACAATATACAAAATTTGAGAAAATTTGAATGTGAATTAAACTAGTTTGGAGTCAGAATTCATTATCAATGATACACAATACTTGAAATAAATAATTAGACAAAAAAGATTCCTTTCAATGGGTATTGTTGGAATCATCGAAAACATATAGATGGGGCAATATACAACATTTAAGCAAGAGTAAATGTGATTTAGATTGGTTTGGTATAAAAATTCGTAATTAAAATCGAGTTTAAAAATTCGTGTGCGACACATATATGAAATATGTAGCATACATGTATCTCACACACAGGTAGTGGCGAAGCTAGAAATTTTTTCAAGGGTGTTCAAATTTAAAAGAAGTGAAAAGATTTTCCGACAAAGGATGTTCAATATGTATTATATACCTCTAAAATGTAATATTTTACCTACATACACAGTGTAATTTTTCGACGAAAGGTGGTCAGTTGACCATCCTTCTCACCATGTGGCTTCGCCACTGCACACATGTATAGATAGATATAGATGTTATACATATTTGGTACACATATGATACATAAGTGATACAGTGTGATGCATATATCATCTTTTTTCATATTCATCTTCTACTTTAAATTTTCAGTTGAAACCACTTCAAAGCTCCATCTAATCATCCCAAAATTAAGATTCAAACTCCTTAAGATGTATCCAATTTATTCCAACAACACCCACTCAAAAAAAAGCAAAAATTTAGCCATTTTTTGACTACAATAATAACAAGTTGACTAATAGTGATAATATTTTATGTATTGACCAATTATTATAAAAACTCACTTATGAGCGGATATAATTAGTAGTTTCCAGAAACGACGAATAGAAGATCAAGTAGAATAAGAAGTAAAATTTATAGTCTTTAATATTTAACCAATTAACAAACGAAGTTGACTTGGAATTAGAAAAGGAGACGAAACCTGCTTGGTTTTGTTCCTATGGTTAGCATCCTAATTCAGAAACAAGCAGGCCGTTTGGCTTCATTTGAGAAAAATTACGCGACACATCAAATATGTACACTATATTTATTATTTATAATTATATTTTCAGAAATTATCATTCATAACTTTATTTGAATTTTATAGCAAATCAATGAATTAAGAGATAAATTATTTTAAACTGACCTAAAAAAAAAAACAAGTCCTTGTGGATGAGTTGATTAGAGTGCCTTCTTAATAACAGAAGGTGTTGAGTTCTATTCTCGATAAGAGCTTTTTATTTTTTTGTATTTTAATATTTTGCGTTGGTTGTATTAGCTAGTTCAGTTTTTTCTCTTTCGTTATTACTTCTTTTCCAATACCTTTTTTAGCTTCTATGGGGGGAAATTCCTCTCCCTTCTTTTATTCTCTCGTTTTAGTGTATATAGGGTTAAGTTGACTACTTTTCGGTGAGAATTCAAACATAATCTTCAAATTTGTAGAAATAAAATTTATATATTTAAAAACTACATAAAAAATTATTATAAGTTACAATACTTAACAATTTAAAATATTTAAGAAGTATTTACAAAAAACGTGGTGAAAGAAATTATTGTTTGACTATCCACATAGTATTAGGTTCACATAAATTGAAATTGAGGAAGTAGCTGCTACTTTTTCTATTCACGTTTAATTAGAGTAGTCAGTGTATCTAAAAGAAAAATTCGCATAGGACTAGCCTAGAAGTTATTGGGCGAGACTCGAGAAAAGAGTGTGGAGTGTGTTTGAGGATACAGTAAGATACTTTGAGCATAAGCCTCACAAGACAAGAGTCGGGAAATTTTCCAAGCGCCCGCTCAGAGATGAGCTTAGAACGTGTCACGGTCCAATTTCTCCTATAGGTCGTAATGACGCCCACCACTAGCGATATGCAAGCCAATAGTGAACTAACCGTGTGATTATTTCTTTTAACAATTTAGAAATGATTGATTTTTAGTTATTGGATAAATAGGAAGTGTAAAATTAAATAACATGATATATGGACAAAAATGAGATGAAATAAACAGTCAAAAATCACCAAGTGTCTACTAGCATGATCTCCAAAACCAGATGTCACAAGTATATGAGCTACTAGTGAATTATACAAAAATACTACACTACTGTCTGAAGTGATATAGATAGAAAGTAAAAGCAAAAGAAATACTTCGGTGCTGCAGAACGGGCTTGGAAGGCAGCTCACCGCAAAGTCTCGTGGAATCAAGGGTGCGCGCCGGGATGATAACCAGATGCTCCTGCCTCAGGTCCTGCACGATCAAGGGAGAAGTGTTGCGTGAGTATATAAACAACATGTATCCAGTAAGTATCTAGTCTAACCTCTAAGAACTAGTGATGAGGGGTCGACTTCGACACTTGCTATAGGCGACCAATCAAATAGTGAGGTTTATAATCAAGCATGGACTACATAAATGAAGTTGAAAACTCAATAACAAGAAATAAATAAACAATTCTTTCACTAATAGTAAATTCCAATTCAATTTCCATCCTTTAACAATTTAACAACTCAAGTAAATGAAACAATATCAAATATAATTGGACTCCAATTATTATTGCACGAATTATGCCGAAGTTGTACGACCCGATCGAAAATTATAACGATCTGGCGGTCGTTTCGTGAGTTATAACCTCTTCCCCCATTTTATGATTCTTATGTGCTTTACAACTGTGATATGTCTTACCGGATTGATTAGTTCGGGTCCGAAGTGATTTCGGGGTGAATTGAGACACTTACAGCCCGTTTGGCCATAAGAAAATTTTGCTTTTTTCCAAAAATATTTTTGAAAAAATGTTTGGTTATCAAATTCAACACATTTTTTCCAATTTCACTTGAAAATGTATTTTCAAATTTGAAAAGAATTTTGACTAGTTTTTAATTTTATAAATTTACCCTATACTTTTAAAATTTATACAATGACCCCAATAACTATAAACCTACAACTACCCATAGAAACACAAAACGCGCATATCTTTTAAAATTCTTGGTGATGCAAGCAGCCAATTAATCCATCTTTTATTTTCATTTTATCTTTTAAAATAGGTAGATTTTATTGAATTCTTGATATACCCCAATATTAAAGAAGAACTTGTTCATACTTATGTTGTTTTCGGCTTAAATTCCTTCTTTGTGTATTAGTAGAATTAGAAAATGTGATATTGATTTTACATTTTCTATGTTGAACAATAGAATTTTAATTATTTATTTCAAGTAGGATAATCAAATTGGGGTGATTTTGATATATTTTACAAGTTGTGGGTATAAATCATATTTCATGATTTTGAAAAAAAGGCATCCAAATATGTTGCAAATATTATAACCAAACACAAACTTCATCTTCAATTGAAATTCCAAATTCCAAAAAAAAAATTGGAATGCATGGCCAAACGCCTACTTAATCTCTTGATTGAAAGTTTAAGTTGGAAAAGTCGACCGGATATCATCTTATATGTAAACAGCCCCGAATTTAAATTTTTATGGTTCAGTTAGCTCTGTTAGGTGATTTTGGAATTAGGAGCGCGGCCGGAATGTGATTTGGAGGTTCGTAGTGGAATTAGGTTTGAATTGGCGAAAGTTGGAATTTTGGCGATTTTGGCCGGCAATGGAAATTTTGATATCGGGGTCAGATCTGATTTCTGGGAATTGGAGTAGGTTCATGGTGTCATTAAGATATGTTTGAAAAATTTGAGGTCAATCGGACGTGATTTGATAGATTTTGACGTCGTTTGCGGATTTTGAAAGCTTAGAAGTTCTTTAGGCTTGAATCCGGGTGTAATCGGTGTTTTGATGTTGTTTTGAGTGATTCCAAGGTTCGACTAAGTTTGTATTGGGTTATATGACTTGTTGGAATATTTGGTTGAGGTCCGGGGGGCCTCAGGTGGAATTCGGGAGGTTTTCAGACTTGGTTTTGGATTGAAAAGGCAACTGAAATGCTGTTGCTGCTGGTGTAATCACACATGCGGAGTGGGAACTGCATGTAAGAGCCCGCAGAAGTGGGGAAGGAACCGCAAAAATGGTTATGGTCGAGTTGATCAGAGGTCGCATGTGCAAATATTTTCCCGCATCTGCGATGGTCGCAGAAGCGAGCAGCTGGGTGCAGGTGCGAGATTTAGCCGCAGGTGCGATGTGTTCCTGCACCCGCGATAGGCGCAGATGTGGTCTTGTAGCGGTAGGAGCGGAACTTGGTATCTTAAGTGGAATCCGCACGTGCAATAGAATTTCCACAGGTGCAGCGTTGCAGATGCGACAGTGGGTCCGCAGATGCGAAAAGTCTGGGTAGAAGTTTAAAAAGCAAGGGTTCGCGATTTTAGTTTTATTTTATCATTTTGGACTCTGACTTTGGCGATTTTGGAGAAGATTTTCGAGGGGACTATTGAGGTAAGCTTCTTGAACTCGTTTTGGATCATAAACCTTGTTTCCCCACCTAATTAGCGAGATTTTGAAGTGAACTCTGGGGGTTTAGGGGTTGAGAATTGGAGAGTGGATTTTAGGGATTTGGGTGACCAAATGATGTTGGATTTTGATGAATTTAGTATGGTTAGACTCGTGAGTGAATGTGATTTCGAGTTTTGTGACTTTTATTGGATTTCGAGACATGGGCCAGGGGGCCGGATTCGAGAGGCAAGGGAATTTCAGAGTAGGATTCTACGCAGTTGAGGTAAGTAACCATCTTAAATCTGGTCTTGAGAGTAAGAAACCCCGAAATTTGGTATGATGTGATTATTTGGAGGTGACGCACATGCTAGGTGACAGGCGTGTGAGCGTGCACCGTGAGGGATTGTGACTTGGTCCGCCCCGTGAGACTGTAAAGTCGAGTAGCCTATTGTTACTTACATGTTTTCCTTATCTTCTAGCAATTTGACTACCTTTCATGTTAGAAATCATGCTTAGGAATCATGCTTAGGCTATGTATTGGTGCTGTAGAGACCCGCAAGGGTCGTGATACCTGTTGAACCTTCCTGCTCATTGTTATTGTACTCAGTCATAGCATTTCTTGTATATTATACCTTAGTATCTAATATTCACCGTTGATACATTATAGCATTTTGATGGGCTGATTCCCTTTCATTACTGAGTGTCGTGGGACTAGAGAGGTTCATGACTTAGTAAAGCCGAGGGCCTGTTTGTGAGGTATAGATACCGTAGCACGTGAGTTGTCCGTGTGAATCATGATGTTTATACTTAGCACGTGAGTTGTCCGTGCGGATTCTGATATGATACTGTAGCACGTGAGCTGTCCGTGCGGATCTTGATATTATACGATAGCACGTGAGTTGTCCGTGCGGATTATAGCGCTTGGGATATTAAGAACTTGAGTGACTTTACCTTGAGAGGTTGCATCTGTCTTCTTTGTTGCTGCATTTAGCTGATTCATGCTACTGTTCTGGATTTCCGAAAAATATTATAATTTGTTTTACTTGAACTAAGTAAATATGCAACTGATTTGACTCATATTGCCGGAATTTACTCATGTTTACTTTCATTGTTGAACATTACTGAAATGAACCGTGTTGTATAGCTCGTCACTGCTTCTCGATTCCTTATTTATTTATGTTACTTGCTGAGTTGGTTGTACTCATGCTACACCCTGCATTTCATGTGCAGATCCAGGTGTGCACGGTCACGGAGGTCGTTGAGTTCGTGCCCGATCGAGTATCGAAGACTACGAGGCAGCTGCCGGCGTCGCAGACCTTGTCTCTCCTTCTATGTTTTCTTTCTTTTCTATTTTGATACTTAGACACTGTTTTTATTAGACTGGCTATCAAATGTTCAGGACCAGGTGACACCCCGATGTTCGGAGCTATCTTTCCGCATTATATTTTGAGTCACACTTATGTTTTTATGAAAATCCCGTTATAAAAAAGGCTTTTGATTTATATTTTATGAATGTTAAAGTACTTATGAAAATCGGCTTGCTTAGCACCACCGATAGGTGCCATCACGTAGGTTAGAGTTTTGGGTCGTGACAAAAATATAAATATATATATCGTGAACTGCCAAGGGTCGAACGACACGAACCATAGATGCATCTATTCTATTGCTGAGGCGTTCGGCTTGCTCCACAAGAAGAGAAATACTTTATAAACAACCGATTCAAAGATTATTAAGAGGCTAATATTCAATGAAGCACAAATTTGTATTAACAGTCAAGTAACCCGTCCAAAACTCAAGTAAATGAAATTCAACCTTTTACGATTCCTTTAACAAGTTTCAATATGACTTAAGCACTTAAATTAACAAGTAGGGTGTAAACATTGCAAGTATAACTTGATTTGGGTCCTAAACTACCCATACATAAGCATAATTAGTAGCTACACATGGACTCTCGTCACATCGTGCGTACGTAGCCCCCACAAATAGAAGCACATATTAATTCAATTTACCTATGGGGTTAATTCCCTCTTACAAGGTTAGAAAAGAGATTTATCTCGTCTCAAAGCTTACTTTCCGGTCCACAAATCTGCTTTAAACCCTAAAATCGGTGCCAAACGACTCGAAACTAGTCAAATGTTATATAAAATAATCAATACGTGCTCAAAAGTTCATATTCTAACTATTAAAGTGATTATCCAATCCCAATTGAGGAATTCCTAAAATTCATCCCCAGGCTCACGTGCCCGGATTCTGAAAATTTTCGAATAAAGTTGTTACCGATAACCTCACAAACTCAAATATATCATTTTCACTAAATTACTTACCTCAAAGTGTTAGGTGAAAAACCCTCTCTAAGAGCTCTAAAATCGCCCAAGGAATGAAATAAATGAGCTCAAAATGCCTAAGTCCCGTCTTAAAGGAGGTTCTGCCTCCAGCGAACCCCGATGCTAGAAAATTCTCAAGCTATTCCTTTAACTCCTACGAATCCATGCGGTACGGTGGGATAGATATATGATGGGTACGTGGAGCCAAATCAACACATATATCAATATCACGATCTGGTGGCATGCCTGGAAGATCAGAAGAGAACCCATCAAAGAACTCCCGGACTAGGGCACTAAATAAATCGTCGGAGCCTCTGCAGTAGTATCCCGAATATAAGCTAGATAAGCCAAACAATCCTTCTTGACCATGTGTCGAGTCTTCATAAAATAGATAACCCGGCTACATGCACTGACACATGAACCCTTCCACTCCAATCTAGACAAATCTGGTATCGACAAGGTAACAGTTTTGGCATGGCAATCAAGGATGGCATGATATGGAGATAACCAGTCCATGCCAAGGATGACCTCAAAGGCGGTCATATCAATTAACAGAAGATCTGCACTAGTCTCATAACCACTGAATGTGATGACATAGGACCGATAAATCCGATCCACAACAACAGAATCGCCAACAGGCATGGACACATAAACATGAGTGCCCAAGGACTCACGGGGAACATCTAGTAAATGAGAAAACAGAGATGGAACATATGAATATGTAGACTCTGGATAAAATAATACTGAAGCATCCCTACCACAAACAGAAGTAATACCTGTGATCACGGCATCTAAGGCCACCGCATGTGGTATGGCCGGGAAAACATAGAATCTAGCTGGAGCACCACCTGACTGGCCTCCACCTGCCTGGCCTCCACCTCTAAGACGGTCCCTACCCACTCTCCCTTCGCCTCTAGGCGGCCGAACGGCTGGTGCGGCTATTGGTGCTATAATCATAGGACGAGAAACCTACTGCATTGCCTTGCCCCGAAGCCTGGGGCAGAACCTCCGCACATGGATGAGATCCCCGCACTCAAAACAACCTCTCGGTATGGTGGATTGTTGACCTGAAGTCTGACCCTGATTGCCTGAATACTCAATGAAGGAACCTTAGATAGCTGGTGAGTGGTAGGAACTCTCTGGCATGGTGCTGAACTAAGGTTGCACTGGAGCACCCTGAGGAGGAAGCGATGATGGATATGTGAGCCTGCTAGGATGACCTCTCCCAAACTGACGTCTACCCCTAGATGGAGCACCGTTGAACCCTCTAGAATAACAAAATCGCTTGTCTCGCAACATCTGCTCTCGGTCCTGCTGGTGATAACCCTCAATCCCTCGAGCTATCTCTACAACTAGTTAGTAAGAAGTTCCATCTCAACCTCTCGGGCCATAGTGGTCTGAATACCTGGGTGCAACCCCGCAAAAACCTCTATACTTTCTCCGCCTCAGTAGGAAGTATCATAAGTTCATGGCGAGACAACTTAGAGAATCTCGCCTCATAATTGGTCACTGATATCTGACCCTGCTGAAGCTGCTCAAACTGAAACCACAACTCTTTCCTCTGAGAGGGTCGAATATACCTATCCAGAAAGGTAGGCGTGAGTTGCTCTCAAGTCATGGGAAGAGAACCTGCTGGTCAGCCAAAAAGATAAGACTGCCACCATCTGCGGGCCCTGCCCTCCACCTGGAAAGTAGTGAAATACACCCCGTGGGACTCTAATATACTCATGTTGTGCAGTCTGTCCCTGCACTGATCAATGAAGTCTTTGGGATCCTCATGTATCTCACCTTCGAAGACATGATGGTGTAGCCTAGTCCATCTGTCCAATAGCTTTTGCGGCTTGTCGGCCACAGCTGGTCTGGGATCAGGTATGGCTGCTGCCACTAGCTGAGATCTGCCTATGGAACAGGTGCATGCCAGGAGCCTGGGGGTCTGTGCTCCCCCTCCCGCCTGAGATGTAGCTGGGTTTGCTAGAAATAAAGTAGCCTGAGTCATAGTATCTATGAACTCCTGGAATCCTAATGCTGACATGAAATCTACCGGGGCTGGCTCTGCTACAGGGACCTCGCCCTTCTCCACAATAATGGTATCCTCTACTAGATCTGCTGGCGGCATGGATGGAGAAACTTTAGGACGTCCTCGTCCTCTACCTCATGATGGAGCCCTCCCCCGGCCTCTGACTCTAGCAACAGGGGGAGAAGCTCCTCCCAGGTCTGGAATATCCATTGTGCGTGGTCTCACCATATGTGAGAGGATAAGAGGAAAATACTTAGTATAACATCAACTGCACGATAAGATATGAAGAAAGAGTAGTTTCCTAACACTTTATAGCCTCTCGAAGATAAGTACGGACGTCTCCGCACCGATCTACAAGACTCTGTTAGGCATGCTCATAACTTGTGAGACCAACTTGAACCTAGGGCTCTGATACCATGTTGTCACGACCCAATTTATCCTATAGGTCTTGATGACGCCCGACACTACCGCTAGGCAAGCCAACAATGAACTAACCATGTGATTATTTATTTTTAAAGTTTAGAAATGATTGTTTTTTAGTTATTGGATAAATAAGAAGTGTAAAATTAATTAACATGAGATATAAACAAAAATGAGATGAAATAAATAGTCAAAAATCACCAAGTGTCTACAAGCATGATCTCCAAGACCAGGTGTCACAAGTGTATGAGCTACTAGTGAGGTTATACAAAAATTCTATACTTTTGTCCGAAGTGAAATAGAAAGAAAGTAAAAGCAAAATAAAGACTTCGGTGCTGCAGACGGGCTCAGAAGGTAGCTCATCGAAAAGTATTGTGGAATCAGGGTGCACGTCGGGATGATAACTAGATGCACCTGTCTCAGATCCTACACGATCAGTGCAGGAGTGTAGCGTGAGTACATAAAAAATATGTACCCAGTAAGTATCTAGTCTAACCTTGAAGAAGTAGTGACGAGGGGTCTACTTCGACACTTACTATGTGCTAACAATAAAATACTAAAGTTTATAATTAAGCACGGGCTACATAAATGAAGCTGAAAAATCAATAACAAGAAATAAATAAATAATTCTTTCACTAATAGTAAATTCAAATTCAATTTCCATCCTTTAACAATATAACCACTCAAGCGAATGAAACAATATCAAATATAATTGGACTCCAAGTAATATTATGCATGAATTATGCCGTGGTCGTACGACCCGATCCAAAATATAAACATATATACTGTGCACTGCCGAGGGTCGAACGACACGAACCATAGATGCATCTATTATACTACCTAGGCGTTCGGCCCGCTCTACAAGAAGAGAAATACTTTATAAACAACTGATTCAAAGATTATTAAGAGGCTAATATTTAAATAAGCGCAAATTCTTATTAACGTTCAAGTAACCCGTCCAAAACTCATGTAAATGAAACTCGACCTTTAACAATTCTTTTATCAAGTTCCAATATGACTTAAGCACTTAAATTAACAAGTAGGGTGCAGACATCACAAGTATAACATAATTTGGGTCCTAAATTACCCGGACATAAGCATAATTAGTAGCTACGCACAGACTCTCGTCACCTCGTGCGTATGTAGCCCCCACAAATAGAAGCACATATTAATTCAATTCACCTATGGAGTTAATTCTCTCTTACAAGGTTAGAGAAGAGACTTACTTTGTCTCAAAGCTTACTTTCCAGTCCACACAAATGTGCTTTAAACTCTCAACTCGGTTCCAAACGACTCGAAGCTAGTCAAATGTTATATAACATAATCAATACGTGCTCAAAAGTTCATATTCTAACTAATAAAGTGATTACCCCATCCCAATTGAAGAATTCCTAAAATTCATCCCTGGACCCATGTGCCTGGATTCAGGAAATTTTCAAAGAAAGTTGTTACTCATAACCTCACGAACTCAAATATATAATTTTCACTAAATTCCATAACCGTTTTCATGATTTCACAAATTTTACATTTTAAATCAACCCATAATCTATTTATTTAATTCACGTTGTGTAGAAATTACTTACCTCAAAGTGTTAGGTGAAAATTCCTCTCTACATGAGCTCAAAATACCTAAGTCCCATATTAAATGAGGTTCTGCCTCCAGCGGTTCTTCGCTTCTGCGTCCCAATAGCCGCATCTATGGAAAGGGCCTCGCAAATGCGGTACTTCCCTCAGTTGGCTCCCTCGCTTCTGCGACTAGTGGCTCGCTTCTGCGAGACCGCTTTTGCAGTGCATGCGTCGCGCCTACGACCCCATCCCCTTTTGCGATGGCCTTTTTTGCACCTGCGCCTCCGCAAATGCGGTACTTGCCCCGCTTCTGCGATCACTGGGCAACCCACATTGGCCGCTTCTGCCGTCCTAGGCTTGCTTTTGGGAGCTCGCACCTGCGGCTGGCCCTCCGCAGGTGCGATCGTACTAGAAGCTGAGAGCTTCAGCTAATCAACCAAGTGAAAAATGACTTCTATGCCTTGTCTGAATGGCATCCAGTGACCCCATCCAAACATACCAACATGTTCAGAGTCATAAAACGAACTCGCTCACACCTCCAGAACACGAAAAAACAACATCGAAACTAAGAATCACACCCCAAACAAAATCAAATCAACTTATGAACTTCAAGTTCTTCCAACTTAGTCCGAACGCGTCGAAACATACTTAGACTACTCGGAATGACACAAAATTTTGCATGCAAGTCTTAAATCACCATACATAATTCTTCTCAGGCTCGGAATTCAAATTGGACCTCGATAACACCAAATCCTATTTCAAACCAAATTTAAAGAACTCTAAAACCTTCAATGTGCCAACTTTCGATATTAAGCGCTGAAACGCTCCCGGTTCATCCAAACCCCGGTTCGAATATATATATCCAAGTCCGAAATCACCATACGAGTCTATTGGGACCGTCGAATCCCAATTCCGAGACCGTTTACTAAAAATGTTGATCAAAGTCAAACTTAGCCCTTTTTGCCAACCTTAAGGAACCAAGTGCTCTAATTTCCATCCAAACCCTTCTAAATCCCGGACTAACCATCTCCGCAAATCATAAAACAGTAAAAACACATACGAAGAATCTTATTTAGGAAACGGGCTTCTAAAAAGCAAAACGATCAATCATGTTGTTATAGAACGAGTCCCAAAATAATCATAAAATAATAATAGGCACCAAAAGAACAAAATTAAATTACCAAATTACTTTGGGATTTTCTTTCCAAATGCAAATATAGAATGTCCATGATATGTTGCACAAATTTTGGAAATACAACAGTTCCTTTCCTTCCGAGTCCCATTAGCTTAATCTTTTCTTGAACAACTTACTTAACTAACAAACAATGACAACTATAAAACCAAGTAACAATTACCACATTTCTCAAGACATAGAATATAATCACGAATTCCTTCAAATTCTGTATGCCAATTCTCATTATTCTACAAATTCTAACTTCTTCCTTAGTTACAATTTAACAAGTAGAAGTTTCTAGTCAAATGACTTCTCCATTATCTATCCAATGTACAGCCCAAGGATACAACATTAGCAAATGATTTCTATTGATACGAATGCCGCTAATCCAACTACTTCTTGTCAAATGATTTCTGGAACTTTGCATGGGAATTTTCTGCTGTTTGATCCTTCAAAAGATCAAGCAGATGTGCTAATGCATCTTGCAAATGGTCAATAGATCGGGATGGAATCTATCTTTTTACTAATGTCGAAAATACTTTAATTTTTAAGTGGCCATAGATTGTTGTTTACATGGGCAAAAGAACCATGGAAAGAATTTATTAGTCTTTCTAATTATTGATTGAAATGATTTCTGCCCTTTAAGGTACCTTTTTTCGTCCAATCATTCGGTATTCGAAGTTTTCTTTAAATGTGTCTTACTCGCCTTTTAAGTACTTAGTTTTCATGTCGAAGTAAAAAGTCAAAATCTTATATGCTATTAGTTATCCCTCATAATTTTCTTCGAATAAAGAGGCCTCCAGAGAATTAATAGACAAAAATTCAAATACTTTATTAAGTGGGCCTTACGCGCCTTTTAAGTACTTATTTTTATGTTGAAACAAGAAACAAAAATTTAGTTACAAAGCGGCATTATCCCTCATAATTTTTCTTCAAATAAAAAGACCTCTGGGGAATCAATAGATAAAAATTCAAATATTTTATTAATTTGAGCAGTAAAATTGATATGATACTATTGATAAGTGTATATAACAAATTTTTGTAGAAACAAATAGAAAATCACATCATTTGGGTGTCAAGTTTATGAAATTGTCCTACCAACTTTATTAATATCGGTAAGGCCTATAAAATACCCATTTAATTTTAAGTCATTTGGAAAAGATACATGATGTGACTTATATAAAAGAACGATGAAAATGTTCAAAAAGAAAAACAAGAAACTTTTTATGTTTTTAATGTTTAAACATTAACACTAGGGGCTGATTTGGAAATCAGAAAAGAGGAGAAGAAGAAGAAACAAGAAGATGTTTACTTTTTCTTAGCACCCTAATTTTGGAACAAGTATATTTTGGCTTCTTTTTTATCACTCGACGCGAATCCTCACCCCTTCGTTGGCTAGCTTAGCTTTTCCATCTTCAATCTATACAAAATCTTCTTCCTTGCCTACACCTTTTAGCTTCCCTTTATATGCTATTTTACCAATTTAACAATCAATCAGAATAGTCTGTGTGCTTTCTCCTTCCTTACAACAATAACAACAATAAAAAAATTCAGCGTGATCTCATAAGTAGACATATATATTTAAAAATCTTTCCTAGCGACCAAGATTGGAAAGAAGAGAAGTGAACACAAGGAATTAACCATCAAACTATAGAACGCATCTCAAATAAAGGCCCTCGGAAGAGTCTGAAGTAGAGAAACCTACAAAGAAGAAATTTTCGGCTACTATTAATCCATATATTTTTGTTGCAAAACACCACCAACAATGATGTGATTAGCTAGCAAAGCTGGTTATTAATTAGTTTAATGCTTCATGATCTAAGGTTATTAAAACAAGTGGGTAGGTTTTTCTATCACGACCCAAAATTCTAACCTGTCGTGATGACACCTATAGATGGTACTAGGCAAGCCGATTTTCAAAATACTTCTAATGTTTCGCAAAAGATAAACCAAACATTTTTATATGACAGAGTTTTCGTAAAAACAGGAGTTAAACTCAAAATACAGTGTGGAAAAATAGCCCCAAACAACAAGGTGTCATCAAGTCATGAGCATCTAAACAACTAGTCTAAGAAATAGTATCTACAAGAATCTGTGTCAAAATACCAATAGAGAAAAGAAAAGATAACAAGGAAGGAGAGACAAGGTGTTGAATCAAGTCACTGCATGGTTTTGAAGATTGACAAATTCCAACCCAGTTGAACTAGGTCCATCAGGGCAAACATAGTCAAACAGACCCATTGGCACGAGAAGCGTCCATGCACATGAGATAAACATTATCCGTGAACTAAGAGGTTATTTAGAACTAAGAGGTTATATCCTAAGAGAAAAGGTTGCAAATTTATAAGAGATGGAGTTTGATTTTAGCTAGGACATAATCGAGATCAAGGAAGTTGAGATAAACTCAAACTCTTCCACCAAGGAAAAGTTGTATTAGAACTGAACAAACACGTCTCAATTACTGACTCTATTAATTATTGAAGCATTACTGCTGAAACCATAATGCACAAACACAAAATAAAACAAGAACTGAAAGCAAAATTATCAAAGCAATTTGGCAAGCAGAATCCTTGTGCGACACAAAAGCTACTTGAACCAGCTAGAATAACCAGTTCCATATATTGTCTTTTAGTCTAGTTTATTTGTAGTAGGTGACTAANATGAGAAAATGGAATAATCGAGAATCTCGAGTAACTGGCCAAGCCGCTAAAGTAGCTAAAGTAGTGATAAATCCTGTTAATAAAATGGGTCCTATAGAAAGTCCATCTATTCCTAATCTCCAATGGAAATCAAAAAAATTGATCCATTTATAATCCTCCACTAGTTGGATTAATGGATCATCCGATTGGAACTGATAACAAAATGCATAAGTCGTTAGAAGGAGTTCTAAAATACATATACATATGGTATACCACCTAAGAACACCAAGAAGAACCAGGTTCTTCTATAGAGACTGCACTCAAAAATTGGACACCACACAAATCACCCCCCTCTTGTGTGGTATTCTCGTATAGAACATCAATTGGTATCAGAGCGTGTTATCCTTGAAAAGGCTAACACCTTGGAAAAGATCAAAATGAGTGCACCACCTGGAAACTGGGAGACTCAATCAACTGCAAGGCCACCACTCTTTAATGGCCATTATTACTCTTGGTGGAAGAACAAGATGAAGGATCATTTGATCGGAGAAGACTATGAACTTTGGGACATAGTCACTGATGGTCCTCTAGCCACCATGAAGAACACTGCTGAAGGAGAAGATGTACCAAAAACTAGAGCTGACTGCACTGCTGAGGATCTGAAGAAATCGGAGAAAAATGCTAACGCCAAAATGTGGCTAGTTTGTGGACTAGGTCCAGACGAGTATAGTAGGATTCAAAGCTTCACCACTGCCAAAGAAATCTGGGATACCTTACAAGTAGCTCACGAAGGAATACATCAAGTGAAAAGATCAAGAGGTACTCTACTATACTGTCAGTATGAAAACTTTACTATTAAAGAAGGAGAGACAATTCAAGAAATGTACACAAGGTTCACAACTCTGACCAATGAACTTAAGTATCTTGGTAGAGTCATTCTTGAAGAGGACAGGGTAGAGAAAATCCTGACAAGGGTCTTACCAATTTCCTAGGAAAGTAAAATCACTGCTATCCAGGAATCCAAAAATATGGCAACCCTCAGATTGGATGAGCTAATTGGAAACCTCACTGCCTATGAACTTAGAAGGCAAACAATTAAAATGGATGTTCCAAACAAGGAAAGGAGTCTAGCACTGAGAATTACTGAGGGAGCTGATCTGGAGGAAGATGAGATGGCCATGATTACCAAAGAATTCAGAAACTTTCTCATAAGAAAGAAGGGCATCTGTAGAGGTGGAAACTACAACAAAGCAAAATCTCCAGAAAGGCCAACCAACGAGGGATGCTACAAGTGTGGAAAGACTGATCACCATATAAAGAACTGTCTTCAGTAGGAAGTGGAATGGAAAAAAGGAGAGGTTTGAAAGAAGGAACAGGAAGAAGGAACTGGTCCAACCCAAAAAAACCACAAACAAAAGCTATGGTTGCTTCTTGGGGGGAAGCTCAGGTGAAGAATCAGAAGATGGTGAGAATGAAAAACAGACGCTCATGGAAATTGGCGAATCTAATGAGGAATTATAGGAAGAACCAAAGGTAAGTATATCCCATTTCAAAAACAAAATAAAGTTCCTATCTAAAGAAAAACTTTCTGGGTTGCTACTTTATTTCATGGATGATTCTGAAGAAATAACCAAAGAGAAAAAACAACTCTCTAAAGAGTGTGCAATGCTAAAAGCAAAATGCATGAACCTGGAAATCAGAGTAAGTGAATCTGATAAGAAAAACACTGTCTTGATGAACCGGGTTTATTCACTCGAAACTAAGATTCTAGAGCTAAAATCTGAAACTTTAAAGCAAGGAACTAGTAAAAAGATTGTTGATCATTCTTATATCATGTTAGAAGAAAATGTGGGAAAACTAAAAGATAAGATGCATACTAAGTATGAACAGATAAGGACACTTAAAGAAGAACTTGGTAAATTCAAACATGAATTAGATCGAACTTGTAAATGGAATAAATCCTCTGATGCCTTGACATGGCTTCAAGAAAATCATAGTAGCAACCGGAGAGGAATTGGCTTTGGGAGTCAATTTCCCAAGTGGGATCCCAAAAGCAAGTATCTCACTCTCCCTGAGAATAAAATTTGCACCCAATGTGGTAAGACTGGTCATTACAAAATTGAGTGTACTGCAAAAGAGCAGGCCAGTCGAAGAAATGAGAGCTTTGTTAAAAGAAAAAATTGGTTACCAAATTGGGCCAGAAAAATCTTCATTCATCCTTTCTCTCATAGAAAAGGACCCAAACTACTTTGGGTTCTTAAGACTAACCCGTGATTTATTTTTTTAGGTTCAAGTGAGAGGAAGCAGCCAAATTTGGTTCTTGGATAGTGGCTGCTCAAAACATATGACAGGGAACAAGGAACAATTCCTTTCACTTGAAAACCTCAAAGGAGGAAATGTCTCCTTTGGAAATGGAAAGAAAGGTGAAATTATCGGGGTTGGTAAGGTAGGTAAGGATGACACACGTTCCATTGAACATGTGTACTTGATAGAT
>MDKI01022372.1:0-18023 GCA_005239505.1 Nicotiana paniculata | reverse complement strand
TCGATAAGTAATTATCGATAAGGGTCAAAATCGAATCGATAAATCAAATGCACACCCCTAATCCGAGCAGTACGGAATGCATTACGCTTGCTCTAACTCGGCTACTAAAGTTAATTTGTAGTAATGTCCGCGTATTATAATTTGGGTAATTTTTAGGGATCTTTACGCAAATAGTCAGTCATATTTTTTATTTACTTTTCTAGCAATATACATAGTGTTGGGCACATGCCCATGTTATTCGGCCAAAGGCTCAATGGCCTAATCCTATTCTCGTTTGGTTTCCATTTCTATTTGGAATTGGATTCGGTGTTTATTCCTATTTTGAGTGGGTTTTGACTTTAAGAGGAAGCACCACTCATGATCTATAAATAGGACAACCTTGGAGAATTGATCTATGCTTATTGGTACAAGTCTTCGAAAGACTTAAGCTCATAAGAGTGGTTTTTGAGAGAGTTTTCATCAAGAGAGAAGAGAGAAGAAAAGTATTTGTTTTGCTGCAGAATTTTATTCCGATCAGCCAACTTCAAATTAAATTTTCTGATTCGTTAACCGTTGGATCGGGCTGAAATTGTTCGTAACATCTTGGTCCTTGATTTGAACGGTAGAGATCGGATTTGGAGGCCCATAGAATCTGATTTCGAGCCCAGAACAACAGCTTTAGTTTTGTGACTTCTCTTCTTTTTCAATTGATTTGTTGTTGATCTTGTTGCTATTGTTGGTCCGTGTTTGGCACTTGTTGTGTAGCCAATTTGGAGAACTTTTGTAACTCTCTTATTGTTATAGTGGAGCTTTTTGGATATTCGTGATCCCGTGATTTTTACCTTCGATTTGAAGAGTTTTCCACGTTAAAATTTGGTGTTCTTTATTTTCTTCAATTTTGAGTTTGCCTCTTCCTCAACATAACACATATATTATATATTGGTTGTACAAGATTATACACATATTAAATGCTCACCTAAGTAACCAATCATCTATAGTGAATTAATGATGTCTTTATTTTATTTGAAAACTATATATAGCAGAATAATGAAAGCAGAAATCGCTGGCCCTGACTGGTACATCTGAAATTAGAGAGCAAAATTGAAAAAGAAAGTAAATACAGTAGCAAATAATGTTCAAACTGAAAAAGGTGATTAAAGGAGGCTCATGTAAAAAGAAACATTGGGCCACAGAAGTCATAACTAGGAGTGACAAACGGGCGGGTCGAATCGGATATTGTTCGAGTCGAAACGGGTAATGAAAAACGGGTAAATTATCCGATCCGACTCATATTTAACACAGGTAATAAACGGGTTAACCAACGGATAAAATAAGTAACCATATTATCTATTCATGACTTCATATTAGCCTCAAGCTATAATATGAATTTGTTGCCCCTTGCAACAGAAGAACATTAATGTAAATAATTTTTCAATAATTGTATTATCCATATTTTACCCATTGGTTACCCATTTGGTTACTTATTTTTCTAATGGATAATATGAGTAATTATTCATATTCAACCCGATTTAAAAAAATTAATTATCCAACTCATTTTTAATGGGTTGAGTTGGATGGATAAATATTATCTTTAACCATTTTGCTAGGTCTAATCATAATCGTACTCTAAGAGCCCATTCTTGGCCCAACGTGAGTTGTACACCAGTGGAGGGATTATTTTGTACGACTTTTATTGAGGAGTTTTTCCCACGTATACTATAATATGAACTTATTAATTTATTTTTCTGGGTTTTGTAATTTTCAAAAAGTATTTAAATTTTTCTTACAAATTATATACGTTCCCCTTGAAAGGCTCTTGTCCATTATTAATGTCTTCGATTAAGAAATTCAATTATATCATTTCCTTTTTTTCTCACTTCTCATTTCATGTGTCCTAATATCTTGCAGGTTTTCTCTTCTCTCTCTTCTATAGTTGCACGTCTTCAACAAGAAGTTAGTAATTTTACTTCTATTGTTGAATGGTTTTGGTTGAATTGATATAATGTCATACAACATATTATATATTTATGTTATCCTTATAGTATTAGGAGTAATTTCATAATAGCAACAAAAAAGAAATTCGTTGCAGTTAGAAATTTATACACACAACATAGAATGTCATGTGATGACAAAAAAAAAACAGCTACTAAAAGTTTCTTTAACAATTCAAAAATCGTTAAACTCTACCAAAACTATTACTAATAAGACAATGGCTCGTACAAAATTCAAATCTGAAATCGGTCACAAACATACAAGTTACAATTGATGGTCGTCGTATATAATTAACATACAATTACCATACATTCGTGATATAATTTATGCAACAATTATGATACAATCGTGAAACATTGTGATACAGTGTTGATATTCGTCTTCTTCAAGTTTCAATCACAACTATAAACTTAAATTCTGATACAGTATTGTGTTATAATTGTATTAGTATTGTATCATGTATTGTTTTAGGTATTGATATATCATATACAAGTCAATACAACTTTGATACAATTGCGGTACAATTATGAAACAAATCTAATATATTTGTGATACGATTATCATAAAATCGTGATACAACTCATAAAGTTCTTCTTCTTCGAGATTCAATATGAAATATTACCTAAAAACAATTCTAAACTTAACAAATCTCCCTCAAAATTCAGATACAAATCTTCCATTTTAACAAGCTTTACCCAACTAACAAAATTTTAACCTTAAATATTTGGCTGTTGGTCAGGTGACATGCCTCAAAAGCCAAAAGTTAAAGAACATCCTCTTATGGTATCCTATTTTGGTCACATTCCACTTAAAAAGAGTTGGATGATTTTTTTCCAGCAGAAAAATTTAGCACACTATACCTAGTTTTTGGGTCACCATTTAATTTATATCCGTTTTGCAAAAAAATTACAAGCGTATCCACTTTCGGGTAACTTCAGACATATGGAGCCTGAAGTAGCAAGAATTTATGTGTCACGACCCAAAAACTCAACATGTCGTGATGGCGCCTACCAATGATACTAGGTAAGCCGACTTTCTCAAAAATACTTCAGAAATCAATAAAATAGTAATGTAAACTTTTCCATATCAAGAATCTTTCATAAAACTCCAAGTTAAACTCAAAATAGAAAATAAAGTGCGGATTAATAGCCCAATCATCGGGGTGTCACCAAGTCATGAGCAACTAGACTCTCAATCTAAGAAGACAGTGTTTGCAATAGTCTGCGTCTAAATATCAATACAGAGAAAGAAAGATAATAAGGAAGGAGCACAAGGTATGTGAACACCAGCAGCTATCTCGTAAGTCTCCGGAAAAGCGCACGAGCTTAATGACCTCCGCGTCCGGTCATAGATGGATCGTGCGCAAGTAATGTGAGTACTTCCAACTCAGTAAGTAACAGAATTAAATAAGGAATTGAGAAGCAGTGACGAGCAACACAAATACACTTCATTTCAGTAATTTCAGCAAAATTAGGCATGCTTTCAATCCAGTGTTTTAAATCAAAACATTTCAAGCTCAGGTAAAACAATATAAGCCCCCAAGAAATTTCACAACAACAACAATTAGCAACGAAGTGCAACAACAAATAGGAGCAAGTACATCCTCACAAGGCTATTGTCACTCATCTATCTCAACAGCTCAATCACTCGGCTCTCAGCCTCAATACTCGCAATCAAAGGTACTTGCGCTCACTGGGAGTGTACAGACTCCGGAGTGGCTCCTACAGCCCAAGCATTAAAATGCTACGGCGTGCAGCCCGATCCAATACTGCTGCGGCGTGCATCCCGATCCATATATTATTGCAGTGTGCAGCCCGATCCAAGTACTGTTGTGGCGTGCAACCCGATCTGATATATGGCTCGAAGGTTTGTTGCAACATGCAACCCGATCCAATATTGTTGCGGCGTGCAACCCGATCAATTAAATCTCACATAGCTCTCAACCCGGCACTCAGGCCCTCTCAGTCACTAGCCTCTCCAGCCTCACCAAACATCACAATAAACAACCCAAATAGAGAATACAACAAGTATTAGCAAGAAATAAGAGAGAGCTGGGATATAATGCATAAGTAAAACAGTGACTGAGTACAAGACAATAATTTAGTAGTCAAATCAACATGTACACAACCACTGCGGGTCTCAACAATGTTATCATATAGCCTAAGCATGTTTTCTAACATGTAAGGCAGTGAATAACTCAACACAAGATGAACAAGTAATAACAATGGGCTATTCAACTTTACAGTCTCCCAGGACGGACCAAGTCCCAATCCCATACGGTGCACACACACACACCCGTCACCTAGCATGTGTGTCACCTCTAAATATCCATATCATATGAATTTCTCGGGGTTTCATACCCTCAAGACCAGATTTAAGATTGTTACTTACCTCAACAGTATCTAATCCTACTCCGGAATGCCCTTTCCTCTCGAATCAGCCTCCAAATGCTCGGAATCTAGTCACAACAGTACAACACCATTACAATAGGTTTAAGGGATCAATCCCACAAGAAAGCTATCAAATTAGGCCCAAAAATCCGAATTCGGCTCAACCCGACCCTCCAGACCCACGTCTCGAAACTCGTCAAAAATCACAAAACCCGAAAGCCCATTCACTCACGAGTCTAACCATACTAAATTTATCAAAATCCGACCTCAATTGCCCCTCCAAAATCCCAAAATCCACTTTCTAGTTTCCTAAGCCCTAACCCCAAATTTTCACTTCAAAAACCCACTAATTAGGCGAGAAATCAACGGAAAAACTCCATAGCTAAGGATAATTAGGCTCAAGGAACTTACCTCAATGATAACCCTCGAATTCCCTTCAAAAGTCTCCTCAAAGCCTACAAAGTCTGAGCTCCAAAATGTGAAAATGGGGAAAAATCTCGAAGTCCTCTATTTATACTTTCTATCTAGCAAAATCGCACATGCGGTCCCTTTGTCGCTTATGCGACGCTGCACCTGCAAAATTTCCATCGCAGATGTGGAACTCACTTAAACCCCAAGGTTCCGCATCTGCGGCCAACAACTCGCATTTGTGGTTCCTCCCCTCTCAGACCCTATCCGCATCTGCGACTATACTACCACACCTGCGTGCTCGGATGCGCTCATCCCTCCACATCTTTGCTTCCAGTCAGGACCAAGCTTTCCCACACATGTCCTCCTCGCTTCTACGGGGCCGCACCTGCGGCTTCCCACCGCAGGTGCGGAAACACCAGAAAAATCTGCCAAGTCTAAGTCCAAGATTTCCATCTAATGGGCATCTGAAACACCCCCAAGGCCCCCGGGACCTCAACCAAACCTACCAACAAGTCATATAACTCCATACGAACTTAGTCGAACTTCAAATTACCCAAAATAACATCAAAACATCAAATTACCCTCGGATTCAAGCCTAAGAAATTCTAAACTTCCAAATTCCACATACGACGCCGAAACCTATCAAACCACGTCCGAATGACCTCAAATTTTACACACACGTCAAAAACTATACCACGAACCTGCTCCAACTTCCGGAAATCTATTTCGACCCCGATATCAAATTTTTCACTGCCGACCAAAATCGCCAAATTTTCAACTTTCGTCAATTCAAGCTTAATTCTACTACGGACCTCTAAAACACATTTCGAACGCGCTCCTAAGTCCAAAATCATCTAATGGAGCTAATGGAGCCATCAAAATTCAAATCTGGGGTCGTTTACACACAAGTCAACATTCAGTTGATTTTCCTAACTTAAGCTTCTAATTTAGAGACTGAGTGTCTCAATTCACTCCGAAACCACTCCGGACCCGAACCCGAACCAACCAACCAAATACGATAAAAAACCGATGTAAAGCACAAAGGAAGCAGAAATGAGTAAAACGGAGTTATAACTCTCAAAACGACCAACTGAGTCGTTACATTATGTCTGAAGTTTGAACTTCATAATTTTTTTCCTAAAGTATGACTTTATCAAAGTAAAATTCCAGATATTTTCGTCTGATGTTTGGCCTGAATTGCAAAAGCAATCAAAAAAACTTCAGTTCGTAGTGCAAACTTCAGACAAATTAGTCTGAAGTTCTTTAGTTCGTAGTGCAAACTTAAGACAAAATAGTGTGAAGCTCTTTAGTTTGTAGTGCAAACTTCAGACATAATCAGCTTGTTATATTTGAACTTCAAATAATTTTTCCTGGTGTAATAGTTGCAAACTTTAGATAAAATTTAACCGAGTAATGTCGAAGCTTGGCCCCGACGGATTTGAAGTTGTTAAAATTGATATAGATTAAATAATTTTAAAAATATAGATATAAGTTAAATGAGAGTGAACAAATAAATCGTCTCATACAATTTTTACGTGTTAGCAGAAACATTATTTAAATGGTGGCCTCAAGAGGTCATTTGTGCAAATAATGCGCACTGGAGTCCTTTCAAATTTGTATAAACATGAAACGTGCAATTTTAAGCCTTTTTGAATTTTGAGGAGATTGAAACGACTGGATACCGTAATCACATGGATAGTTTTAGAGTAATTTTTATAAATTACTATTGTTTAGTGGCTATTAACGTGGCTATTAACTTTTTATACCTACCATATATATAATTACTTTATATAATTACTATTTAGTTGTTATGCAATTATATTTTTTGTATTTGCTATCGTATTCATGAGTACAGTAGCGGAATTGACCTAAAAATAGGGAAATCTAGTTGTGCGACTGTATTCGTCGTATTCGCTCTACTGTATTCATGAATAAAATAACAGTATTCGCCTACTAAATAGGGAGTCCAGTTGTTTAATAATGGAAAGAGGATCAATTAACGTGTACCACTCCTAATTTAACTCAGCAAAGTCAATTCTACATAAATTTCGCTGCTACGCGACTATATTCACGCTATTATATTCAAGAATACAATAGCAGATTTCGCCTAAAAATAGGGGAATCCAGTTGTGCGACTGTATTCATTATATTCACGCTATTGTATACATGAATACAGTAGCGGAATTCACCTGAAAAATAGGGGAGTTCAACTATCTAATAACGGAAAGAGAATCAATTAGCGTGTGTCACTCCTAATTCAACTCAACAAAATTAATTATACATAAAATCCGTTGTTATTGTGTTGTATTTGATGTATTCGCGCGACTGTAATTATAAATATAATGAGGTAATCAAGAAATAGGTTGTATGTTCTATTCAATTCGACTGTATATATTGTATTTAATTCTGAGATATTCATTATTTACTATTATACATTGTATTCTGTTCACCGTATTCAATAACAAAAAATCACAAAACATAGTGATATTCGACTGTATTAATAAAAACCTTCGGAATACATAAATACAAGCGGAAAAAAATGTATTTATATACAAAAAAATACAATATATTTGAGTGTATTTTTATATAATACAATGTATTTATATCATAGTATGTGACTAAAATAGCAAAGAAATAAAATTCGTCGGAAATGACATTTTCCAACAATGCAATATACTATATACTTTGTATTAAAACAAAAATGGAGACGAAAAAAATCCGACCCTCTAATCTTTTCCGGTGTAGCAATGGCTAGATTTGTTCGCCTAAGAGGATGAGCTAATAGTGGGTTGATGCCATTGACGATCCTGACAACTATCACAATGACGACGATGATTTTGACGCTTAGTGTTCCTTACTCCCTCCTTGCTTCAGGTCTATTATATTCTCTTCAAAAAGTCCATCATAGCCACAAACTATGGCTGTTACGACGGATGCCTTGATAGAAAAAGGGAGAGAAATTTGAGGGAGAAGAGAGGATTGTGAATCTTATTGATAAAGAGAGAAGAAAGGGCGAGAAAGATTATAATTGGCGTAATTCACTCCACAATGGTAGGTATGAAATAAATACCTATTTTGCTATAAAATAAAAAATATAGCTATACGTAATAATATTTTGAAATTATTTTGGTTTATAATAAATATGGTGTAATAGTTTGTTAGAAGAGGTAAATTTTCCAATTTTCAGGATAAGTCAAAATTAGTTAGAAAATATTATACACAAATTATACATATATTATATATTTATTTGCTATTTTTTTAATGAACGACTATTTAAGGAAAATTTTTTTTATGGGTTTAACGTGAATTCAGTGATTATTTAAAAGTAATTCTCTTATATTAGAAGCAACAATTTGGGTCCTTCAGCTGCATGTATCATCAACATGCCTGTCTGGCCCATGATTCCAGACCCTTTTGTCATACCCCTTTTTCTTATCCTCAAAAGATGTGTGTGTTATGAATTGCGGGTTAAAAGGTTTTTTCAATTAAAGTGACAAATTTGAGTAGAGATTATTTTGTCTACATAGTCTCCACTTGGAATTGATTTTCCGGTGTTCCAAGTCACCATTTATTTGAATCTCTAGTCAAAGGAAGATTTAACTCTTTTATTATTGGTCTGCGAAAGCAAAGTCCGAGTAAGGAATTCTGTTGACCGGGGAGAAGGTGTAAGGCATTCCCCGAGTCCCGTGGTTCTAGCATGGTCGCTTTATTGACTACATTTGGCTTTAAATTAATTTTAGAAAATAAATTATATTTCAATTGGTTTTCATGTTTTACCTATGTCCGCTTTTATTGTTGATGGTTTCATTAATTTCAAACTAGGACGAGTATCCCCGACCCTAGCTTACACTAACAAAGACGAGTATCCTCGACCTTAGCTCGTGTGTCGCACCTATAAGTAGAGCCCACTCAAAGTTAATTAAATTCCACTTTTATTTATTTTTGAAATAAATGAAACAAGATATGGCCTCACGACTTTGCCATTTTTTTTACTTCTTTATTCCGAAGCGAGTATACCAAAATCAATCGCAAAACCAGAATATTAGTGAACTTCGCCAACTACAAATAGCTAATCGAATTTCAATAAGTGATTAACAAAATCGATTGACTAAACAGAACGTAATGACAGAGCAAAACACTAACTAATACATTATTCGAAAGTATTAAGTAACGACTAATATCGATGATCGCTTATGAGACTAAAACGAATCACTTAATCACAGATTAACAATAACAAAACTAGAACCAAACAGTGGGTAAATAGGAAACCAGAAACTTAGAGGAGGAATTAGGATTCCAGTTATAGTCCGGAGATATTGAAATTTCAATTAACCTTTAGAGACATCACTCAATTACAACACACTGACGAGTAAACTAAAACCAATGATAAGAGACAAAACTAAACAGCTAACGCCAAGTAAAATATATATTAAACAGTGAAGACATTAAAACTAATTAGCTTAAATAAGTAAGAAATCAGAAACTAGATTAAACGATCACTGACAAACCTTAAACTAAACTAAAATATTAGGACAAACCCAAAAGAAAACAGAAAAAACAATGGCGGGGAAAATGATTAAGATTTTTAGCATCTTACAATCCAAGTGCCCGAGACAGTGGTGGAAAGCCAACTCGACAACAATGTGAACTTCGAGCATGATTTTTAAATTGGCGAATCGTGACCGTGAATTCCAGCGAGCCAGTGACAAATGATGACGAGCGACCTTCGAACGAACCTTTCTAAGCGACAGACGTTTTCCAGGTCGTGTCGACTCAACACAAACAGTGGCTCGAGCACGAGGTGGTGGTGAGACGGCCGTGGGAGCTGATGGCCCAGGTTCGACCAGATTTTAGAGGGGTTTGAAGGTTTTGATGCTTGGAATGGAGAAGAGGAGAGCGGGAGGAGGCTGGTGGTGTAAAATTTTTGGAGTTTAGAGTGGTGGACGGCGGCTAGGGTTTCGGCCAAGGTTAGATTAATGGAGATTGAGAGGGGCTATTAGGATTTGGGGTTCGGATTCATGGAGAGGAGGTTGAGACGAGTGGGGGTGAAATTTTGGTGGTGTTTGGACGGTGGCAGGCGGTGGTGCCGCCATGGAGAGAGGCGGCGGCGGAAGAGGGTGAGTGGGAGAAGAGAGAGGGGGCTAGGGTTTAGATTTTGGGTTAACTAGAGCAAAATTTCTGATTTTTATCTTTATATATGAAATGAAAGATTAAATTAGGGCCATTGGATTGAAAAGATCTGATGGCTAGGATTGACCCCTTGTAACTTAACCAAAAAGACGTAGTTTGATCATGAAACTCATTAGATAATAATTGAATTAAGTATATGAGAAATCAATTTGATTAACTTATAAAATAAATAGTCAATTAAAAGAGCACACACAAAAAGAAAAGTATAGAAAAATTATTTTTGGTATTTTTGTGACAAGAAATTCAATTAAAACACAAAAATATAAGAAAAATAACGATTGAAAGAGACTTAACATTTACAACTTTAGGAGCATTTAAATGGTGCAAAATTAAGTATTCACATCTGCCCCTCTTTGCTCGAGAACATGAAGAGTTTTCGGGCAAAGAAAAGTGAATGTTGTGTCTAATTTTTGCTCACATATCACTTCAATGAAATCATTTTTTGAAAAAATAGTGACCGAACCTTGCTTCTGAGGTTGCCTACATTTCCTTGTCCATAAAGGAATCATATCAGTGTAGTTCCAGGAAAACTTGGTAGCTGGGACTACCGGACACTAGAATTAAGACTGTTGTTGCTGTTGTTGGTTCTGTTATTGTTGCTTGCTGCTTACATCAAAAGAAGAAGATAACTACATATTGCTGCAAGCTAAGAGTTACAAAATTCCTATCTATGTGTCTTCTGGAGTCAAATCTTGATTTTTGACTTGCTCGTTTGTGTCGACCTTAGATTGGATCTTGATGCTCTTTGAAGAAAGGATTATGACTCAATCTAGATTGCTTGCTTTCTGGATCAGAATTTGAGAAGATGAATCTTGAGAAGCTGGGTTGCTGACACATTGTCAATGCTAACACCAACCATCTTGTGGTCGAAAGACTTATTTCTTCTGATGAGATACTAAAACCGCAAGCTTTTAACCATCACACGTGCTCTACGGCGGGGCCTGAAAAGCCATCAAAGACGAACAAAACGAACAAAATTTTTCTGCCCCAGTTTGAACTAGGAAAATTTTGTGAGTTATCAGAGAAAGTTATAAACTATCTAATTTATTGAAAGGCACATAGAAACAGTAGAATAAACTAGATAAAAGAGATAAAATTTTGTAATGAGGGATTGTGTACCCTACGTTACCAATAGGATTGGCAACCAAGGGTTGGCCCACTGTAAAACTGAACAGAAATGTAACCAGGGGTTGGAACCCTGTACTGCTGGAAAGAAAACGTAACCAGGGGTTGGCACCCTATATTACTGGAGAGGAATGTAACCAGGGGTTGGTGCCCTGTATTACTGGAAATGGATGTAACCAGGGGTTGGTACCCTGTATTACCAGGAAATGGATGTAACCAGGGGTTGAAACCCTGTATTACCGGAAATGACTGTAACCAGGGGTTGACACCTTGTATTACTGGAGAGAAAATGTAACTAGAGGTTGGTACCCTGTATCACTGAAGAAGAATGTAACCAAGGGTCGGTACCTTGTATTACTGGAAGAAATGTAACCAGGGGTTGGCACCCTGTATTACTGGAAGAAATGTGACCAGGGGTTGGCGTCCTGTATTACTGGAAGGAATGTAACCAGGGGTTGGCACCCTGTATTACTGGAAGGAAATGTAACCAGGGGTTGGTACCCTGTGTTACTGATAAAGAGTTGAATTCCTATAAGCGAAATGGTTCTACCTGGGTTAATCTATGTAAAATGACCTGAGCAAACAGTGCTTCTACCCGGAACTATGAGTTGGATCCCCCTAGGTGAAATGGTTCTACCTGGGTTAAGCTACGTTAAACAAGAAGAGTACTTCTACCCGGAACTATGATCTGGATCCCCCTAGGTGAAGTGGTTCTACCTGAGTTAAGCTACTACACTAGGAGGTGTGAATAGTAGTGATGCATGCTAAAAATAAAAGAAAAAATGGAGATTTTAAGGAGCTTACATTTGGTGACATTCGTCCTTTAAGAACCGCCATTCTGCCTGCTTTGTTCCTGCTTCAAACAAAGAAAAATTTATGAGTTTCTAAATTGGTGGTTGGTCTGTGGCCTTGATGCCCTATTGTGGTTTGACTTCACGGCCTCTCCGCAGCTGAATAACTGATTCTATTAGTATGGTACTGAGATGCTCGGCTGATCTGTATCATTTTCTGTAGACCTTGGCTTTCCAATGTTTCCCCCAACTGTTTCATACCCAAACGTCCTTGGTATTACGACCTTTGTCTCCGAGGCAATGCAATTTTCTTTAAAAATCAAACTTAGTTGCCTTGCACCTAGTATCGGTTTGTGTCTGCAGTGCTTATCAACTTTTCTCATGAAAAGGTCTTTCTAGGCAACCTTTTCAGTTTCTTTGAGATACTTTGTTTGCCTTGTCGAATGAGATCACAGACGGATTCGTGCCTTCGTCAATGCCGTATATGCCCCAAATTATGCTCGATATTACGGGGGAACTGTAGCCAGTTTTGCAGCCATTTGTTTGCTTCCTTTTGACGAAAGATTAGACCGAAAGGGACTCAAAGAAAATTATGGGTAAAAATAGAAGAATACTTGAAGGTGCAAAATAATTGTGCTTTAAACAAAAGGTGTCCCTTTCAGGGAAAGGAACAGGGAGACTTATCTGAAAGTATGTGCCGACTTCAATGAATCATGACATGCATTTTGGACTGGACGCCAGATCCGTCTGAGCTGTTTAATTCTCAAAATCCATCGCAAAGGTTCATCTTGAAACTGTCTTGGTTGTGCTCATGTCGGAGTACGAAGACTCCCATTCGGCTAATAGCGCCCTTTGCGGGTTTTTGCCAACTGACCTCTCTCATTTCTCTACTCACTGTCGCCTTATGGTGCCCATTTGGGTTTTCACCAATAAGTCTCTCTCATTTCTCTGCTCAATGTCGCCTTACAGTGCCCATACGGGTTTTCACCAATAAGACTCTCTCGTTTCTTCTTTTTTTTTTTTAATAATACGACATGCGGAAGGTTGCCCATGGCATGGTGACTTCAAATATTATCAAAGATCGATTAGAAGTTCTTAACAGGGAGAATGCGAAAAGAACCTTGAATTGAATTACAATTTTTGGAACTGCTTTGACAGAAAAAACTGTAAAATAAAACAAACTTCTGACCCAGTTTTGGAATATTGGGAATATGGATTTGTTGTTGTGATTGTACCGAACCCATGGTAAGGCTGCCTACGTATCCTTTCGAAATCAGGTCAGACGTAGTTCAATGACTCCGAATATTTGTTGTTTGGATTCTTTTCTTTTCTTACCCTTTTTTTTGTTGGAGGTACATAGGTTCCAAAAAGCGGAAAACAAAGAAGACAAATACAACTCAAAAGGGTTAACAAGAGGGTGACACCTATTTGGAACGAACGAGCAATGGTGGCCTTCATCATCTCGATTCTGAGAAAATCATGCGTGAAAGTTCCACAGTGGGTATATATCAGACATAATATCTTTTGACTGCATCTGCGTTAATGGTCATGCCTGGTACCCTTCCTTTTTCATCTACCAGGTGCAAGGCCCTTTTTTGTAACACTTTCTTGATGATGTAGGGCCCTTGCCAGTTTGGGGCGAACTTTCCTTTAGCTTCTACTTGGTGTGGAAGAATGCATTTCAGAACCAGTTGGCCCACCTCGAAGTGCCTTGGACGCACTTTCTTATTGTAAGCGCGTGCCATTCTTTGCTGGTATAACTGGCCAAAGCACATTGCCGCTAGCCGTTTTTAATCAATCAACATTAGTTGTTCCAATCGGGTCTTTACCCATTCTGTATCTTTAATCTCCGTCTCTGCAATGACTCGGAGAGATGGAATTTCGACTTCGGCCGGTATTACACCTTTCGTTCCATATACCAACAGATAAAGAGTTGCTCCAACGGATATGCGAGCAGTTGTGCGGTATTCCAAAAGAGCAAAAGGCAACTTTTCATGCCATTGTCTGGAACTTTGGATCACCTTCCTAAGAATCTTCTTGATGTTCTTGTTCGCTAATTCAACGGCTCCATTGGCTTTTGGCCGGTAAGGGGTAGAATGGTGATGCATAATTTTGAATTGCTCGCATAACTCCTTCATCAAATTACTATTTAGATTGGTTGCATTGTTAGTGATAATAGTCCTTGGGATACCAAAACGATAGATGATGTTGGAATGGACAAAGTCTACCACTGCTTTCTTGGTGACTGCTTTGAAAGTGGCGGCCTCCACCCACTTGGTGAAGTAATCAATTGCAACCAAAATGAATCTATGCCCATTTGAAGCCTTTGGCTCGATTGTCCCAATAACATCCATTTCCCAAGAAACGAAGGGCCAAGAAGAGGACATGGGATGCAACTCCGAAGGTGGCGAGTGAATCAGGTCACCATGAATCTGGAATTGGTGACACTTGCGAACAAAACTTAAGCAATCTTGCTCCATGGTAAGCCAATAATACCCTTCCCGCAAAATCTTCTTCGCCAAAACATATCCATTCATGTGAGGTCCACATACCCCTGAATGGACTTCACTCATGATCCGCTCAGCTTATGTGGCATCTATGCATCTTAACAAGTTCAAATCTGGGGTCCTTTTGTACAAAATTCCCCCATTCAGGAAGAAACCGCCAGCGAGCCTCCTTATAGTTCTTTTTTGATCTGCCTTGGCATGCTCTGGGTATTCCTTTGTTTTCAGGAATAGTTTTATGTCATGATACCACAGTTCACCATCTGGTTCTGTCTCAATAGTATTGCAATAACCGTGTTGATTCCGAACTTGGATTTCCAATGGATCAATATGAGTGTTACCTGGATAAGGGATCATCGAGGCTAAGGTAGCCAAGGCGTCGGCTAGTTCGTTGTGAAACCTGGGAATGTACCTGAACTCGATGGATTTGAATCTTTTGCTCAGGTCTTGCACACATTGTCTGTATGGAATAAGCTTGATGTCTCGAGTCTCCCATTCGCCTTGGGCTTGCCGGATAAGAAAATCAGAATCTCCCATAACCAATAGTTCTTGCACATCCAGATCGAGGACCATTTTCAGACCCAAGATACAAGCTTCGTATTCTACCTTATTATTGGTATAAAAGAAACGGAGTTGGGCCATTGTAGGGTAATGTTGTCAGATAGGCGAGATGAGGATTTCCCCGATCTCAACTCCTTTCATATAGACAGCCCCATCAAAGAACATTTTCCATACATGGATGGTGTCTGGAACTACTTCCTCCATGGAGTTGACCTCTTCGTCTGGGAAGTATGTGCTCAGTGGCTTGTAATCATCATCAATTGGATTTTCTTCCAAATGATCTGCCAAAGCTTGGGCTTTCATTACGGTGCGAGTGACATAGACAATGTCGAACTCTGTGAGCAGAATCTACCATTTTGCGAGCCTGCCAGTGGGCATCGACTTTTGAAATATGTACTTCAAAGGATCCATTCTGGATATGAGGTAAGTGGTGTAGGATAGGAGTTAATGCCTCAACTTCTGAGCAACCCAAGTCAAGGCACATCACATCCTTTCTAAAAGGGTGTACTTAACCTCATAATTGGTGAACTTCTTTCTCAAATAATAGATTGCCTGTTCTTTTTTGCCGGTTGCATCATGTTTCCCTAGAACACATCCAAAGGAATTATCCATCAATGATAGATATAAAAACAAAGGCCTACCAGGTTCAGGTGGGACCAGTACAGGGGGTTTTGACAGATAGTCTTTGATCTTATCAAAAGCTTCTTGGCAATCGTCCGTCCACTTGATAGCAACATCCTTTTTCAGCAACTTAAAGATGGGCTCGCACGTGGTTGTGAGCTGATCAATGAACCTACTGATGTAGTTCAACCTTCCGAGCAAACTCATGACTTCCTTTTTATTCTTCGGGGGTGGCAAATCTCGAATGGACTTTATCTTAGATGGATCCAATTCGATGCCTCTCCGACTGACTATGAAACTGAGGAGCTTCCCAGATGGAACCCCAAATGCACACTTGGCTGGAATATGCTTAAGGTCGTACCTTCGAAGCCATTCGAAGAACTTTTTCAAATTGTGCACGTGATCAGCTTGTGTCTTTGATTTTATGATGACATCATCGACATATACTTATATCTCTTTGTGCATCATGTCGTGGAAAATGGTGGTCATGGCCCTCATGTAAGTTGCCCCTGCATTCTTCAAACCGAATGACATGACCCTGTAACAGTAAGTACCCCATGGAGTGGTGAAAGCGGTCTTTTATGCATCATCCTCATCCATTAGAATCTGGTGGTACCCCGCATAGCAATCCACGAACGATTGTATCTCATGCTTTGCGCAATTATCTACAAGGATGTGGATGTTTGGCAAAGGAAAATTATCCTTCTTACTTGCCTTGTTCAGGTCCATGTAGTCAACACAAACTCTAGTTTTTCCATCCTTCTTTGGAACGGGCACAACATTTGCCACCCAGGTGGTGTATCGGACAACTCTGACCACGTTGGCGCTCAACTGCTTCATTATTTCCTCTTTGATTTTGTCGCTCATGTCCGTTTTAAATTTTCATTGCTTTTGTTGGATTGGTGGAAAATCGGATATGTGGGAAGCTTATGAACCACTAGATCAGCACTTAAACCCGACATATCATCATAAGACCAAGCAAACACATCTCTGTATTCAAATAAGAGTTGAATCAAGGAATCTCTGGTTTTTTGTTCAGCGTAAATGCTTATCTTTGTTTCTCTAACTTCTTCGTGACCCTCGATATTAATGGACTCAATTTGATTGAGGTTGGGCTTAGGCTTATTTTCAATTTTTTCCAACTCTTTTATTATTTCCTCAACAACCTCATCTTCGTCATATTCAACCTCTTGATGCATTATTTCGAAATTAGACAGCTTTTTAAGATCTGGGCGTGAATTTCGCATGCATGTCATATTATTAAAGCCGGCACTAACGAAACTGAAATGGAAACAAAATGACTGAATTAGGAAAAGGAAAAGATACAAAATTTAATACGAAACTGCAAAAGCAACCCAAAATACAAAAGAAACTGCAAAAGCAAACTACCAAGACTCCTTCCTTGTGGGGAGAGGAGTTGCTTCCCAATTGTTGAGCATGGTATCTGGGCCAATTAGTTGCACGTCGGCGCGACTAGTGCCTTCACCTGCCTGGATCATATTCACTTCAGAAAACATCTGGCTGAATCCATGGCAAATTTCATCAATGTTTGCCTGCACCGAGGAATGTTGACCTTCTTGGAGTCGTGGCTTGACAAAAGTGTAGAAAATGTGAGGGATAGGTTGTTTCAAGACCTATCTGTGCTTTTACGGTGTTTGGCTTTGTCTTCGTCTGCCTGTGTCGGCCTGAAGCCTAAACCAAAATTACCCTGGTTACCGAATGGAGAAATGGGCTTCGAAATTCCCTGCAATGATACCCCCAAGCCTTTGCCTAGCTCGTAACCTTGTCTCAGCATGAGTTCCGCTACCATTACAGATGTGGTGGAAAGACGAGGATACAGAATGGGCCTTCCTTCCTCAAGATGGTCCGCAACAACCACTTCAAAATCCTGATAGACAATGGACTCACACCCTTCCTTGGCCTCAATACAGGGGATTAACAAATCTTTATAAATGGACGACTCGTCTTCCCCGTGAACAATAATTTCTTGCCTGTCATATTCGAATTTGAGCATCTGATACAAAGTGGATGGCACAGCTCGGGCTGTATGGATCTATGGCCTTCCAAGAAGAAAGTTATAAGAAGTGTCCATGTCCACTACTTGGAAGACGATTTCGAAGTCAAGAGGTTGATCTCCCCAATAGTATCTCTCGTCGGCCATCAAAAGTGCGGATACAGACATTGCTGGGTCGGATTCTGTCTGTATTAATCTTCATGCTTTGCAAGGTGGAGAGAGGGAATACATCTACGCTCGAGCCTCCATCAACCATGACTCGCTTCACGTATTCCCATTCACATTTAACAGCCAAGTGCAAATCCATGTTGTGTCCGGCTCCTTCTTCGGGGAAGTCATCATCAGTAAAGGCGATTCTGTTCACCTCAAAAAATCTGTTAGTCATCTTCTCTAACTGATTCACTGTGGTCTTCTCTGAGACATGTGCCTCGTTCAGGATCTTGAT
>ML361182.1:0-45218 GCA_005239505.1 Nicotiana paniculata | reverse complement strand
CTGGGCTATCTCCACTTCTTTTTCAGCCTCACTCTGCGCACTGGGTTCTCCTTCAGTAGGTTGCACTGTTACCTTGGTCAAGTTTGTTGGATTATCAAGTTCAATCGGCATGGGTACCAGTGTCTCGGCCTGTCTGCTTTCACGAGCTCTCTCCAGTTCCAAGTTTAAGTCTCTGCCACTGCGGAGAGTCACTGCCATCAGCTGCCTTGGGCCCTGGTCCATAGGATTTACCTGAGTATCTGCAGGTAAAGTTCCAGGAGGACGATTGTTCACTGCCATAGATATCTGGCCCAACTGTACTTCAATATTTTTAATAGCTGCATCATGTACATCTACTCTCTCACTGATTTTGGCATTTGACCCAATAACCTGCTGCATCATAGCTTCTAACCTGGAAAACTCATCTTCTTGCCTTCCCCCCTGTTGATGCTTAGGAGGGTAGTATGCTTGTTGTTGATTCTGATGGTAATAACCTTTTGGCCTCATGACACCCATATTTTCACTGTTCTACTGTTGGTGAGGCGGTCTATACGGTTGAACTTGCTGACCCCAATTCTGCCCCCCTTGTCTCTGGCTTCCATAATTTGACACATAATTTATGTTTTCTGGATAAGGAGGGTGATCACATTCTGCATTCCACTGGTTACCAAATGGTTGACTAATGCAAGATGTTCATAAGCCCCCTTTGGTTGTATCTACGATGTGTACCTGCTGCTTTTGCCCTGATTCCTCCACCTTCTTAGTTAGTATGCTCATCTGTGTTATCAAGGTGGCCACGTTCTCTCCAATAGTATTGGATGGATCGAATGGCACTGAGTGAACTACAGGAGTAATAGGTGCATTCCTGGTTGTCCATCCTGAATTCTGTTCCATGTTATCAAGTAAGATCTGACTTTCTCTCCACGTTTTGCTCAAGAATGCTCCACCAGCTGAAACATCAACATTTGCCTTAACAGTATCAGCCATACCCATATAAAAATGCTGCCCCCACATCTGCTCTGGAATACCATGATGTAAACAGATAACCAACATTCCCTTAAATCGTTCGTCTCCTGTAATGTTTCAACTGGTTTCTGTCAGAAGCTCAAGATTTCATCAATTTGTTGAGCAGTCTTGTTGGGTGGATGAAACTTGTTCACGAACTAGTTAACTAACTCCTCCCATGTGGTAATGGAATTGATGGGGAGTGAGTTTAGCCAAGTCTGGGTAGCTCCAGTCACCGAGAATGGAAACAACAACAGTTTTATTGCCTCCTGAGTGACGTTCGGCTGCCTCTGTGTTTTGCAAATTGACAGGAATTTCTTCAAATGTTGTTGGGGGTATTCGATGTATGACCCTGAGAATAGTCCCTTGTTTTGCAACAAATGCAACATATTATTTGTAATCGGGAAGGACTCGGCCTGTATCTGAGGCACTAGTATCGCAGTGGCCAAATTCTCTGTCGTGGGTTGCGCCCAGTCATATAAAGGAGCCTCTACCCCTATTTGAGTGACTGGGTCTGTCACATTATTCCCATTGTTGTTCCTGTTGTTTGGATCTTCCATGTCGGGTTCAAGTTGTTCAAATGATGGTTGATGTTTTCTTTTCCGGTTGGCTCGGTTTAGGGCCTTGAAAACTTTTTCGGGGTCTGATAAGGCTTCAATTGCTTCACTATTTCTCGATGAGTTTCTAGGCATGCACCTGTACAACCAAGTTAGCAAACGTTAAACTTCCAATGTATAAACGAAAATTGAAGAAAATTGACTATATTTAAGAATTTTGTATTTCTTCCAACTTCAATTGATAACACCGTTAATTCCCCGGCAACGGCGCCAAAATTTAATCACTCTCAACTATGTTTTATAAGAAGACTAAACGGACGCTGCAAATATAATCCGGGGTATTACGCCCGGAGTCGATCCCACAGGAAATTTATGTATCAATCAAGTCGTCAGAATACACAACTTTTACTTAATCAATTCTCTCAAGACTTTTGAATATAAATTGGTGATGTTTTACTATTTCTACTGACAAAAATAATAAACTAATGATTAATTAACAATATGGTGTAAAAAATTATAATAAAAGTCTAAGGTTATGGTTTTCCCCATCGGTGAACTTCCTTCTCGGATACTTCTTATAGTTTGATTAGTTGTATCTATCAATCATGGACACTCTATCTACCATAAATCTCTCTCAAGTAATTATGATAATTTACTAGACACACTCTCTCAAGTTACGCTAGCTAGATTGCATTACAGTTCACTTTAGATTACACTCGAGGTATCGTTATCTCTAATCCAACCTCTAAACCCTCGGTTATGACTTTCGTCTATACTCCGGGAGTGATGTTGTTCAAACAACTACCTAAATATGCACTCTCTCTCAAGTAGATACATAATAAATAGGAACAGCTAATTGAGGGCCCTTCAATCAACTACAACAAGAACGTAGTTGAACAAATAGAGTTTAATCAACCAATCAAAGCTATATTAATATCACAATAAGTTCATCCCCCAACGGGTTCCACCAAAAACCCTAGATTAAGAAAATTAGCTACTCATGCTCGTAATAATCAATTCCAAAATAACTCGGATTGGACCAGACCAGAGACCTGGCTTTATGGCCCGAACGCCTGGATAAAGCCAGGCCAGGCCTGGCCTTAGGGCTCAAACGCCTGGATAAAGCCAGACCAGGCCTTAGGGCTCAAACGCCTGGATAAAGCCAGACCAGGCCTGGCCTTAGGGCTCAAACGCCTGGATAAAGCCAGGCCAGCCTGGCCTTAGGGCTCAAACGCCCAGCTATAGCCCGGTTCACTCCTTTTCGCCTCTTGAGCGTATTTTCGACGTTTATGCATCCATTTAGCTCGGCTTCCATCTCCAATTCACCTACATATGAAATAGACTCCATTATGCACATACAATTTGTATTTTTATCATTACGCACATAAAATGTAAGGCACATAACGTGTTAAACCATGAATTCTAACCACACATCAATACCTTATCCAAACAAATAATGATTTTTGAAAACCCAAATTCGAATTCAAAGCCTCAAAGCTTTTTAATGGTTGTCAATGGTGGAATTGCTTGAGAGATAAAGAGGCGTAGAGAGAGAAAGAGCGTAGGAAAGAGAAAGAGACGGAGAGAGAGCGCACATGAGGGAGAGAATAAGGATGAGAAATAATTGATTCCTAATATAAAAAGATACTCATTTAATTTCTAAAGTGTATATAATTGATAAATTTGTGTATAAGAAATAATTAAATTGAAGCTTGAATAAGTAGGATAATAAAGTTTTTAATAGTATATAGGTAGGTAAAAAATCCATATAATTTTTTTTTTTTTTAACTAATAGACGGGGAACATGGAATGGTGGCAAGGAGTACGAGAGAGTAGGTGAAAGGCGTTGGAAAGTGAAGGAGGTAGTGGCAGGGAAAGAGAGTGAGGAAGAAGGAGACCTTTTTTTCTTCTTTGTTGTTTTTCCAAAAACAAAGTCCTCACGCGCTCAGAATCAGTATGACACACACGATATGCCATGTCAGCGAGGTCTAATTCACACAATTTGGCTCGAGTTTAGACAATAGGAACGAGATTTAGTTTAAGTGTCCAAACGAAAATATTGGACAAGTTAAAGCGTTTGCGTATATATTTGACCTAATTTTTTTGCATCACCAAATTAAATTGGCCTACGACAACATGTACTTTGTTATAACAAGCCTACTAAGGTCTTTGGAAATAGAATAATAACCTATTACGCTCTCCGTTCACTTTTATTTGTCAACTATTCTATAAATAAATTTTCATTTTTACTTTTCACTTTTCGCATATTAAGAGAAAAATAATTATTTTTTTCCGTTTTGCCCTTAACATTAATTACTCATTCCAAATCATTTCTCAAATCCATTGAGACTATGCACCAATTAAGATGAGTATCATAGTAAATTATAAATTTTATTTATTATTTTTTAAGAGGTGTGCAAAGTCGATAATTGACAAGTAACAGTGAAAAGAGGGATTAGAGTATTTTTAATTTAATTGCATCGATAGTGTACTACAATTTTTGCTGTCCATTAGTATAGCTTAAATCCTTAAAAATTCATGCAAAATGGGCCGAGACGAATTTATATCGTCACTTTTGCAATTGGTACTGTTATACGTAACACGCTTCTTTA
This sequence comes from Nicotiana paniculata, assembly GCA_005239505.1. Classification (NCBI taxonomy): domain Eukaryota; kingdom Viridiplantae; phylum Streptophyta; class Magnoliopsida; order Solanales; family Solanaceae; genus Nicotiana; species Nicotiana paniculata. Next base: position 41,065 of record ML361182.1, on the reverse strand, counting down.
GAATGATTTTGCACACTGGTTCCTTAGTTTAATTATACTAAGAAGCTACTATAGATTGATTTTGCACAAAATTCAATCAAACAAATTAACTACAATATCCATCACAAATTGAATTAGAGTTGACAATATGAAGTTATGTACCCTATGCATTAAAAACACTCATCGTGTTTAGTGTTTAGACTATGTTTCTTCTGACGATCAAACTACTGCAACCCTTGTCTTTAATTTATATTTATACGTGTTCAGGACCCATTATTATTTGCCCATAATTGGAATTAGGGAATTCAATCAATATGGTAGTATATATATCCGTAAAATATTTCCCCTTTGGACGCAACATTAATATTAGTCTCATATTTTCGTAGCTTCTTGCCCCCATATTTCTGTTACTGTATGTTGTTTCTTTTGTTTTGTTTGTTCTATCATCTTATCTCCTTCTCTACTTATTGTTTCGCTTTTTTTTTTTTTTTTGAGTCGGGGGTCTATCGAAAACATCCTCTCTATCTTCACAAAGGTAGAGGTAAGGTTTGCTTACATTCTAATAAAGGTAGTAGCAAGTTATATCCTTCTGTGTATGACTCTTTTTTATTCCCTTTTTTAATGTCTCTTTTGGTGATTCTCAGATTCCTTTTGTTTTTTAAGATTGTTATTGTAACGCTCCTCAAATTTATAAAAGTTTTGAGACACGTTTGTAGACAATAAATTTGTGTCGAGAAAATATAATCAAGACTGAAAAATATCGCAACAATCGTAGTTTGATTTCAAATATTTGAGCGTTACAATCTCTATGAATCCTCTGATTGTTCTTTTCAATATAAATTCAAGGGCCTTTGAGCCTGATCTTGAATTTGAATTTTATTTATCCGTCGCGAACACTTTGATTGTTGCCACGAATTGTATCACGAACAAGTAGCCTTGATCTTGAACGCCTTGTATTTGATTTGACTTCGTTCTTGATCTTGAATACTTGAATTGTTCTTCGTTCTTGAGTTTGAACTTGATTGCTTGAAGCTTGAAACTTGTAGAGAAATTTTCGGCGTTTGATCCATGAGTTCTCTCTTGCTTCTTGTTATAACTTCTGATTTCTTTTCTGGGTTATGAAGACCCCTATTTATAATTGTGAGAGGGAAGAGTTATGATAAGAACAAACTCTTTTCGACCAATCAAATCAAAGTGTGACATGGCCGTATTTGATTGGCCAGAACATGTCACTTGCACACATGGTGCGATTTTTTTGGCCTTTTAATGTGACTTGTCATGCTGTGTCATTTTGACACGTGGCATAGTCTTATTGACTCTTCTGTTTGACTTGACATGCCACGTCATTTCACTCTATTAAACTGGACCTCTAGGAAGATGTCATTTTGGGCTTAATGAAATGGGCTCTTCACTCTTACCCTATTAAATGGGCTACCCCAATAGATTAAGACTTATTTATTAACCCATGTGTGTTGGACTTATATATTAATTCATTTATATATTAGCCCATAATATTTATTTGGACCAATATATCTCGAACTTAAAATATAGTCCAAATTATTTCATGGATTTAATTCTACAAATACCTCCTACTTCAAGACTTGTCAAGGTCTTTAGACTTTTGAAGATTAGGCTTGAAGTATTTATATTAATATACTTGAACTGGATCTGACTTAAATCATAAGAAATATTAAAGTATTTAAACTTTAAATTTCAAAGTCACGGTCTTCAATTACATGGAATGTTAAAGCTATTACATTTTAAATTCCCAAAATTACCACTGCACATTGTAACGTTGCTATCTTGTGGAACAATTTTATTTATATAAGCAATTGGCATCCACATATTACTCATTGTACCCTAAGTGTTTGTAAATTTCCAAATCCCACTTCACCTCAGAGTGGTTGAATTGATACTGACCAACAGTGAAACGTCAGTAACCAAATCCTTCTAGGAGACCTTTTTTATATTACTGATCGCCGTCAGTAACAAAATTCTTCTACGATAACACAAGCTAGCCGAATCCGACATGAAGTATGATTTCAGCATCACACATTGAATTACATGTTATCAATGCCTCTCTCCGTAATCTATATAAACCCATGTGTCGTATTTGTTTAGCATCAATTCATAGTATTTGCAAGTCATTTGAGTCTAGCTTTCTGGACCCGGAAGCATTGACGTGAAGGTAATTTCTTCTTCTTTTCTTGTGCTTTCTTCTGTTGTTATTTTTTTGTAGGTCAAACAAGGAGGATGTGTTCTTGTTTAACGAGATAATCCATGCATGATGAAGACCTTTAAAAGCTCGTGGTCAAGATTTTTTTTAAAGTTCACAGCGAAAACCTTTAAAAGTTCACGGCGAAGACCATCACACTGTCTGAGCTAAAGACTTCATTTTTTATTTGAAGCGAAGACTATTACACCGTCTAAGCTAATGACTCCATCTTGTTTGAAAATTTAACTTCATTTTATCTGAGGCATAGACCATTACACCGTCTGGACCAAAGATTTATTTTATCTTAAGCGACGACCATTACACCGTCTAAGCTAATGACTCCATCTTGTTTGAAGATTTAAATTTATTTTTTATTTGAGGCATAGACCATTACACCATCTGGGTCAAGGATTTATTTTGTCTTAAGCGAATACCATTACACCGTCTAAGCTAATGACTCCATCTTGTTTGAAGATTTAACTTCATTTTATCTGAGGCATAAATCATTACACCGTCTAAGCTAATGACTCCATCTTGTTTGAAGATTTAACTTCATTTTATCTGAGGCATAAACTATTATACCGTCCCTGGCCAAAGATTTATTTTGTCTTAAGCGACGATCATTACACCGTCTAAGCTAATGACTCCATCTTGTTTGAAGATTTAACTTCATTTTTATCTTAGGCATAGACCATTACACTGTCTGGGCCAAAGATTTATTTTGTCTTAAGCGAAGACCATTACACCTCTAAACTAATGACTCTATCTTGTTTGAAGATTTAACTTCATTTTATCTAAGGCATAGACCATTACACTGTCTAAGCCAAAGACTTTGCCTTTTCCATGCTTGGTAGGATTATATTATGATTTGAGGCCATGAATATCGCATTTCTTAGCTAAATGCTAATAAACACTTTTCTCTCTTTTTTGCAGTCTAAACATGGTTTACTTCAAAGACAAAATTTATTCCTCTAATTCTCAATGCCTTATCATCTCGGACCATAAGCGAAACAAGGAGGGGACAAGGTTACCAGTTGATAGGTCACTAATCGGCCAGTATAATGCAGCTTCATGGGTACCTTTGAGGTACCCACCTTATTTGGTAGATTGGACGCTTGAATACAATAGTCGTCCCCCCAAGACATGGGTGCTTCACACCACTACCCATCATGCTTGGAATTTTGCGAGTACCTTACCATGCCTAGGGCATCGAATCATTAACAAGCAGACTTATTGGGACAATGATTTGCCGTTCGGCGGTGAATTTCATTACGTTCCTGGCTACTGGGAATGGGCTGAAGATGTCTTAAATAGGTGTCGCTTGACACTGGAGGGTGCAAGAATTTATGACGCCGTATATGCTTCACTCTTCACATATGATCGTTATACGAACATTATGCAGGCTTTCTGTGAGGCATGGTGCCCTGTTACCAACATATTGCTTACCTCTGCTGGAGAACTATCCATATCACTTTGGGATTTGTATAAGATTGGCGGTTTACCTATAGCAGGATCTCCTTATGAGGAAATTGTGCCAAATGTTGAAGAGCTTACAGGCACGTACGACAAGGGGATAAGGTTTCTTCCCCAGACTTGTGAACATTTGTTTGATGCCTTCCATCGGCTCCGAGATGGAGGTAGAAACGATCCAAATGTTTCTGCGAAAAAATGGGTAGAGTTCTGGTGCAGAAAGACAATGAAGTATCAGCCTCCTTTAAGGAAAGAAAAGAAGCCTGCTCGTTTGAAATCGACACACAATCCTACAGGGGTCCTAGAGGAAGCGATAAATTGGTCGACTGTGGAAGAAGATCTGTTCTATAAGCTAGGAGTAATGAGTGAGAAGAAAGACGAAACATACTTGGATGCTTTTCTATCTTGTTGGTTATGTATTTTTGTGCTTCCTTCAAAAGATGGTGACTTCATTCATCCTGGGACCTTTAAGATCGCGTGTCATCTTTCTTGTAAACGAAGAGTTAGCCTTGTAGTCCCAGTCTTAGCCAGAATATATAAGGGTTTGAACGAGATTTCAAAGTGCTCGTTGCTTGATCTTGCTCAAACTTTCTTTCCAGCTCATTATGTGTATGGTTGGTTAGCCCATTACTTTAAGACTCATTTTTTGTATGCAAAGGGGTCAGCTGTTCCTCTCATGGCCACATGTTCCGGTGAAGGAGCTGCTAGATATTTTGGGAAAGAGGAAGCAAGGAAGCGTATTCATAACGGAGAAAATATCATTTGGACTTCGACAATGCCCCGCAGATCTGATATGTACCGCTACTATGACGATGGTAAGGCAGATGAGTTCGAGTTAAATTTCTTTATGAGTATTCGCTCGAATTATCTTCCTTTGAGGGACGGAGTCAACTTTATTATTGAACCTTACAGTCCTCATCGATTTAGCCGCCAATTTGGTTTTTATCAAGACACCCTTGGTCGCTTGGAGCAAGATTTTCGTGAGGCCTCACTAGAAGAAGGGTCAAAACTTGCATGGATTTGTGTGTTGACTAGATCTAAGTCGAGGGCGATATTTCTTCCTTTTGGGTCCAATATGAAGAAGTTTACATCGTCTAACTATAGATCTTGGTGGGCAATGGCGCATGGAAGCCTTCTTAAAGAGCACTTACAATTTTTGATGAATACTGTTGAGCCAATCACAAATATCATTCAAGATCGGATCGAGGATGTCTTAGTGATTGATAGGATTCCTGCTTTACAGCCTAAGGTAGTTGAGATGCACGCAGGTAGTGGACCCATGCTGCACAAAGAAGTTCAAAGAGAAGAGATCTTTACTCCACTTGGCAAAAGTATTATTCCATTTGGTGTAGTCGCTAATGCCTCTACTAAGCGCCTATCCCAAGAGGAGAGTGATAGCAGCAAAGGAGATCAATATTGGAAAAGGAAAAGGCCAAACCCAGAAGGAGTTGTAGAGGTCCAAAGCGTTGATAGCCCTTCAAGAACACTAATAGCTCAGAATGAGAAGGTAAAAGAAAACATAAAATTTTCCTTTTTGTTATCCTTGGCTAAATGAATTTGCTAAAGTGTCCTTATATTTATTTATTCATTTATTTATTTTTTTTCAGGCTAAATCCGTTGGAGCGTTGCAACGAGTAAGGCCACAAGATAGTGGCGAGTCTGTAGCAGGACCGAACCCACATAAATCATCTTCCACAGCTAAGGCAGATCAAGAGGCAACTTCTATTTCTCATGATGAAATTAGAGCAAAGTTGGGTTCTGATTTGCGTGAACGACCAACAATTGCAGCTTCAGTTTTTGATGGAAGGGGGAGATAATTCTAAAAGCCTAATCTAAGCACAACTTGTAGTTGGCCAAATCCTTGAGCATAGATTCCAAGTACTTCTTCTTCTTCTCCAAATCGGCCAAGTCATCAGCAGTCAACAAGGCAGTGCAGCATGCGTCATACTCCTTTCTAGTAGTTGAGGCTCCTAACTTGGCTTCTTCAACTTCTTTCTCAGCAACTTCTAAAACGGCTTCTAAGTCTTTCTCTTTTTCACGTAGCTTCTCTATCTTCTCTTTCACTGTGACTAGGGACTGGCGGATAGATGACACTTCTCTAACCTTTTCTTCTTCTTCAATCATGACATTTGTGAGGTGTACCTCAATGTATGATATTGCGTGACTTCAAAATATAAGACATATCCATAATTCAGAATCGAACACATTGAGAATCGTCCAAGATATTATTTTGAATCTAGCTTTAAATTCTGTCACGTCGACAATTTCAGATTTGCACGGGTTCACCAAAATATTTGTATCTTGATGTAGGAATGTCGAAATCATGAACCGTTTAATTTCATGGAAACTAGACTTCAAAATCTAATACATATCCGAAATTCAGAATCTAACACGTTGAGAATCGTCCCAGATGTTATTTTGAAGATAACTTCAAATTCTGCCACGTCGACAATTTCAGATTTGGATAGCTTCACCAAAATATTTGTATCTTGATATAGAAATGTCGAAATCATGAACCGTTTGATCCATTGGAAACTTAACTTCCAAATATATAATATATCCAAAATACAAAATTTAATTCCATAAGGATAGTTTCAGATAATATTTTGAAGTCAACTTTGGTTCCTGATATGCTGACAGTTTCAAATTAGCGCGACTTCACCAAAATCTTTGTATCTTGGCGTGGGAACCTTGAGATTGTAAGACCCTTTTAATTGTAAAAAATTAAAATTCAAGATCTTCATTCTCACCAAATATCTTGGGTCCAGGTCTCTCTGAATTTGAAATGTCACGAAGGTAGACCATAATAGCTTGAAGGTGTGGCAAACGTGAAGGCATAACGGATCCCCAAACTTCAATGAAAATACTTGGCATCCCCCTTAAAAGATATTAATCATTTCATTGCAGACACCAATTTAGCATAGCGGTTTTCCCCCTTTAAATCAAATGGGATCCAAAGTTTAACAGAAGCATGGTGTCCCAGCTCGATTTTTAAATACTGATTGAATGAATTACATTCCATCGTACTTCATTCGGTCAACGATTGGGGGATTATGTATCTTTTGAATTTATGCAACTGAACTCAGAATGAAACTCTAAGCTGCCTACGTACCTCGGTGAAGAGGATCAAGTCATACCGTAGTTCAGAATGGGTAGGATTTTTTTTTATGTCCAAGCTTTTGCCTAGGCCGCCTCTTTCGAGGTTTTCAACCTAGCAGAACTTTTCTTTTTGGGCCGTACACAGTTTAGACTCATGCGGGCCAGGAGTAACATGCAGTTTATGCTCATGCATTAAGGAGCATTGCAACTTCAAGGATAATACTTCTTCAAAAACTTTCCATTGATAGCGCCGATTCTCATGCCATCTGCATCAACCAGCTTGTAAGCCCCACTTGAATAGGCTTCTTGCACGACATATGGCCCATCATATTTTGAAGTGAACTTCCCTACAGGTTTATGGGAAGTGATAATGGGTCTTCTTATGGCAAGGACTTGATCTCCTACTTGAAAGGATCTCGGGCGGACTCTTTTATTGAAGGCACGAGACAATCGAGCTTGATAGCATTCAAGACTTTGTTGGGCCTCCAACCTCTTCTCATCAAGAGCCTCTAACTCTGCTAATCTAAGTCGAGCATTTTCTTTATCAGTGATCCCTTCTTGAATAGCCAGTCGTAATGAAGGTATTTGACGCTCAAGTGGCAAGACGGCTTCGACTCCATAAACAAGTGAATACAGAGTTGCTTGTGTTGGCGTGCGGTGAGTCGTCCTATATGCCCATAGAGATTCTTCCATACGGTCATTCTAATCTCGTTTGGATTTGGAGACGACTTTCTTCAGCAGGTTGCATAAAGTTTTATTGAATTCCTCAGCTAGGCCATTGGCGGCAGCATTGTACATTGAAGAGTTACGTTGCTTGAAGCCAAAGAGATCACAAATATTGTTCATCAACCTATTGTCGAATGACTTTCCATTATCCGTTATTATGTAACGAGGAATGCCGAATCGATAGATTATGTTTACTCGGATGAAACTTGCAACATTTTCCTTCTTTACCTCCTTAAGAGCAACAACTTCAGCCCATTTTGAGAAGTAGTCAGTTGCAGCCAAGATTTATAAGTGCCCACCAGAAGACTTCGGCAGTGGTCCCACAACATCTAATCCCCAAGCGTCAAACGGCCAGGATGCAACAGTCGGGTGCAACACTTCAAGAGGTTGATGAATAAAATTCGCATGGAATTGACAAGCCTTGCATCTTCGAGCGTCGTCCAAGCAGTCTTTTACCATCGTTGGCCAATAATATCCCATCCTTTTTATATGGAAGTGGAGCTTCGGTCCTGACTGGTGCGACCCACATACCCCAGAATATGCCTCTTGCAAAGCTTGGAGTGCTTCTTCTTCCCCTAAGCATCGCAAGAGTAATCCCTCGAATGATCTTCTGTATAGAGTGTCTTTGTAGTAAAGGAAGCGAGGTGCAAGACGACGGATTTCAGTCCTTCTCGTCGGATTTTCTGGAAGTATCACATAGCATAAGTAGTCGTTAATGGGTTGTCGCCATTCTTCTTTCTCAACTTCAGAAACAGCGACAAGATGCTCGAGTTTATTTTCTTCACCTTCAACCTCATTTAGTGGTGGTACTACCCATTTTTGGCAGATAGTAACTTGCGCTTGATCAGGCAGGGTTAACGGTGAAGCTAAGGCAGCTAAAGCATCAGCCTTCTTATTTTTCTTTCCTTGGCACATGCTGAATAGTCATATCATCGAGACACCCCATTAACGTTTTAGAGTAATCATGATATGGGCGTAGTTCAGGCTTTATACTCGTAACTACCCAAAAGCTGATTGANCCATTTCAAGCCCAAGTATTAATGCTTGATACTCAGCAACATTGTTGGAACAGAGTTGTGTCAAGGTGAAGGAGTAGGGCAAGACTTCACCTTGGGAAGTGACAAATACTACGCCAACACTAGCTCCCCCGCGATGCACAGCACCATCGAAGTACATCTTCCATGGAGGTTGAACTTCAACAATCATTGCGTACTCATCAGGTAGTTCATCAGTTAGCTCGCAGACATCAGGTATCAGATGATCTACCAAGAAGTCTGCCAATGCTTGTCCTTTTACAGCCTTTTGAGGGATGTACAAGATCTCGAATTGTTGAAATTAGAGATACCATCTCGCTAGTCTATCACTAAGAATAGGTTTTGACATCACGAACTTGATGGGATTTGCTTTGGAAACAAGACGGACAACATAAGCTTGAAAGTAGTGCTTCAACTTTTGAATTGAGAAGACTAGCGCCAAACGCAGCTTTTCAATTGGCGAATAATTCAGCTCATTTGGTGTCATCATCCTGCTCAAGTAGTAAAGAGATTTTTCTCTCCCCTCACTATTTTATTGGGCCAACAATGCTCCAAATCACCTTTCTTGCGCCACAATGTATATATCAATGGCTTTCCAGGTATAGGAGCTGCTAAAACTGGAGGCTTCATCAAGTAGGCTTTGATACTTTCGAAAGCGTTGCTAGAAGCTTGGTCCCACTTGAAAGGAATGCCTTTCTTCATAAGGCGACTAAATGGTTGGCACCTTCCAGCTAGGTTCGAGATGAATCTCCTAAGGTATTCTAGCTTTCCTTGCAGACTTTTCAATTCATGAATATCCCGAGGCTCAGGCATTTTCAAAATAGCATCCACTTTGGCTTGATCAATTTCGATCCCTCGATATCGGACAATGAAACCAAGGAAATTTCCAGAAGTAACTCCAAAGGCACATTTCAATGGGTTCATCCTAAGTTGGTACCTCCGGAGAAACTCAAATACCATTCTCAAGTCTTTTAGGTGGTCGCCCTTCTTTCTTGATTTTACCACCAAGTCGTCAACACAACATTCAACATTCTTGTGGAGAAGATGGTCAAAAATATTCTGCATAGCCCTTTGGTACGTAGCACCAGCATTCTTCAAGACAAAAGGCATCACCTTGTAGCAATAAATACCCTTGGGGGTGCGGAATGCAGTAAGCTCTTCATCTTTTGGTGCCATGCGAATTTGGTTATAGCCCGACGAACCGTCCATGAAAGACATTGCTTCGTAACCAGTAGTAGCATCGATCATCAGCTCTGGAATAGTAAGCGAAAATCCATCTTTGGGACACGCATTGTTGAGATCCCTGAAGTTAACACATACTCGAATCTGGCCATTCTTCTTCCTTACAAGGAAAATACTTGAAACCCATGTTGGGTATTTAACCTCCCGAATAAATCCTGCTTCAATGAGTTTGTTAACTTCGGTTTCAATCAGGGGAACCAAGTCTGGCCTAAAGCTCCTTTGAGCTTGCTTAATAGGACGAGCGCCATTCTTGACCGCAAGGTGATGAACTGCCACTTTAGGGTCCAAGCTAGGCATTTCTTTGTAACTCCAAGCAAAGACATCCCTAAACTCCATGAGTAACTCAATATAGGTGCTTTCTTCATCAACTTCTAGTAAAGCACTTAGGTAGGTGGGTCTTGACTCTTCATCGGTGCCAAGGTTAACTTCTTTTAAAGCATCAATAGTTGCTTTCACCCCTTCTTCAAGTTTCGGGGGAGCATCTTTCGCATCATCATTTTCTTGAGGGTCCCCATCATTGAAGGATATGTGATAACACTATGAAACATCGTCCAATTTCTCATCATCCTCCATTAGAGATAAAACACCATGCTTGCTTTGTGCAGTAACATGATACGAAGAACCCACACTTTCTTCGTCTTCATCACGTTCTTTAGTGTATACCACAATGTATGGCTTCACCTTCAGTACTTCATCACACGAAACCATGACTTCTGTTTGTCGCCTCATTCTAGAAGGAACCAAACTTTGGAAATCTTTAGAGACCCTCTAAATTTTGGGCAAAACGGGTGTTCTTGTATTTTGATAATTTTTCTAGAATTTATTCACCTTCTTTAATGGACCTAATCTCTCAAATACAGAAGTCCTCACAGTTGATTTTCCAAGTCTGTCAAAAATAGAAGGCCTGTTAGAAGCGGCAGATTCGTTTTCTACAGTGATGTGATTGCTACTCGCCCTTCCGATGGATATGCGCACTGGTGACGGTTGCTTGTATCCCAAACCTTCGTGTGGTTTCCTTGGTGCAGCTTCTGATGGGAGCTTCCCTAACTTTGACGGCTCATCGAGATTGTATCCAGCTTTCGCAAATAGCTTGTAATCATTAGGATCCAAGCCTTCATCTGTTCGCTTTGTAGGGAGTGGCACATTCTGCAAACGATTTTGAGCTACAAACCCTGCAAGCGGCTTTGAGGACAACTTTACTGCCTCAATTCGTTTCACCGGAAGAGTTAACTCCTTTAGTGTGTTGGTTTGGAGATTAGATGATTCGCCCTCGTCTTTCTTCCTTTTAGGGATATATTGGAGCTTAGGACTTACTTTCTTGACATAAGATGCAATATCCCCTCTATGAGATTTATTCACATTGGGTTGTCCATCCTCAGTAACGGCTTTGGCTTTACCAATAGTCACCTTAGTTCTTTTGGTTATGGGCTCGTCATTCTTGCTTTTCATGCCATCATCAACATTTAGCTCCTTCACAATGCAGTTCTTCAAGTAGAACTTTGCATTGGCGAAGTGTGACTTTGCCTCGATGAGTGGCTCATCATCAGCAACTATCTTCTTCTCGACTTCACCCTCGTAGTATTTTAAACATTGATGGTAGGTAGATGGAACTACTTTATTCTCATGTATCCAAGGCCTTCCAAGCAAAACATTGTATGAAGTCTTCACATCGATCACAGGCAGCCATGCACTTGACTGCATATCTTCAATAGTGATTCCCAGCCTGATCGCGCCTATGGCTCTTTTCCCCTCTTGCTTGAATCCTTGGATCATCACACGACTTTCTGATTGTTCATGGGAATACCAAGTTGTTTCACAGTGTGAGTTGACAAAATGTTCACTGAGGATCCTCCATCAACAAAAATTCGATTTACCCTTTCATCACGCATATAGCCAACAAGGTATAATGGGCTGTTATGAGGAGTGTCACCTAGCAGAAGATCGTCACTTGTGAATGTGACTTTTTCCTTAGAAGCATCAACTTCTCGAGTAGTGGAGTCGATGAGCTTTTCCGAAGATGGTGCCGACGGTAGGTCATCACTCCTTTCTTTCCCTTCGTCAGTATGGCAACAAGAGGCTTCAATACCCCCATGGGAAATCTTCGTGCAGAACCAACTTGGTAAAAACTCCTCCAAGGTCACTGGATGTCGTGGATTTTGAGGGTGGTGCACCTCCACTTTCGCTTTCTTTACGTGCTTAACTGGGTTCCATCTCCTAGGTCTTTTAACCATTATCTTCCTCGTTGGTTGTTCCATTGATCATTTTCGTGGGCCTCTTTTTTGGCACTTACCACGAGTCACCAGCATCCAACCTTCATCATCCTCAGGTTGACCATCTTCAACCTTGTAGTTCTCCAGTAATTCTTCATCTTTTCTTTCTTTGGAACTACATAATTTGTCTGGATTGAATGATCCAAATATGATAGAGACTTGGTTTGCGCTTGCTTTCTCATCTTCAATCACAATCTTCTTTTCACGAGCCAAGTCCATAACTTTGTTCTTGAAGAAAAAGCACTTCTCCAGATGGTGGCTCACAAGTCGATGATATTTGCAGTAATTTGGGTAATCGATTTTCTCAGCTTCATTTTGTCGCTTCATCTCTGGAAGCTCAATGAGATTTAACTCGAGGAGTTCTTCAAAAATAGCCGGCACATCAGAATCTATAAATGGGTACTCTTTCTCTTGAATTTCATTTAGAGTCAACTTTCCACTTGGCTTATCTTGAAACGAAGTGGATTTCATACTCTTCTTCTTGCTCACCTTCTTCGTGAACTTCACAGGTGATGTGTTGACATTCATAGCTTCTTTATTTTCAGATCTCGATACAAACTTGCTCCATTTTCTGACTTCTTGCTTGTTGTTCCCTTTGCGAGGTTCATAGATGGGCAGCCTTTCGTTCCCAACAAAGGCCATGCTCAATTCCATGTCATGGGCACGAGTTGAAAGTTCTTCAAATTTTCTAGGCGTGATACCTTGCAAGATGTAGCGCAACACCCAATGCATACCTTGTATGCACATCTCTATGCCAGAAGCTTCACTAAGCCTGCCTTTACAGTTGAGGCTTGCATTCCTCCAACGATTGATAAAGTCGATAACTGGTTCACCCTTCCGTTGACGAGTACTTGTGAGTTCTATTATACTCACAATACGTCTCGTGCTATAAAAGCGATTGAGGAATTCTTGCTCTAGTTGATCCCAACTATCAACAGATCCAGCCTCGAGGTCCGTGTACCAGTCAAAAGCATTTTCTTTTAATGAGCGGACAAACTACTTGACAAGTTAATCTTCATAAGTCCCAGCATTGTTGCATGTTTCAACGAAGTACGCCACATGTTGCTTTGGATTGCCTTTGCCATCAAACTGTTGAAATTTTGGAGGTTGATAGCCAGCAGGCATCTTCAACATATCGATCCTTGAAGTGTACGGCTTTGCATAGGTAAAGGAGGACTTTGGAAGCAACTTCATATTTGTTTTTTATAGTCCCTTCAATAAACTCCTTTAGTTGATTGATTGGAATCATCCCTTCCGAAGAGACTGAAATTTCCTTAGTGGATGCAACTTGTCGTGGGGGAGCATCAATATCTTGGACTTCTGGGAGTTTTCCAGGTGCATGGGTGGATTCTTCTTCCATCAAGATTCCCACCCTATCTGTTAGTTTGTCGATTCTAGCATCTTGATTTTGCATACACTTGGTCAAGCTAGCGATTGCTTCCGTCAAGTTTTCCAACTGCTCCTCCACAGACGAAGTGTTTGTTACCATGGCTTGCATGATTGTCATAGATGATAGAGAGTAGCATGGATTTTCACACAGATTGATCCTTGATCGGCTCACGCTATATGGTGTAAGTGGGGAGGATCCATCACTTGAAGCGTCATAATCTTCCTTCACAACAGAGTGCTTGGATCCGGAGAGGTCAAGTAGAGCAAGAGTTTTCTTAATCTTTTCAGCAACATCGCTTCCTCCTTCGGGTGCATTTGTAGAAGATCTTGATCCTTTTGAGGATGCAAATCCGAAAACAGGGGTAGATACGGACGGTACTTGGGGTGCTTGTTGTCCTAACGAGCTTGCTTTGCTCCTCGTAACTGGTACAAAGCTTCCAAAGGTAACTTTGAGTATGTTTTCCACATCAGCATAGAACCTGGAATTAGCAGCCTTGGCGGAAGTTCAACTGGAGTTGATTTTCTTGGAAGCCATTTCGTTGTTATTGAACTTTGGTGATTGAAAAGTTGAGATGAGAGGTAGAGATTGTCCCACTGGGCGTGCCAGAATTTGTAGACAATAAATTTGCGTCGAGAAAATATAATCAAGACTGAAAAATATCGCAACAATCGTAGTATTTGATTTCAAATATTTGAGCGTTACAATCTCTATGAATCCTCTGATTCTTATTTTCAATATAAATTCAAGGGCCTTTGAGCTTGATCTTGAATTTGAATTTGATTTATCCGTCGCGAACACTTTGATTGTTGCCACGAATTGTATCACGAACAAGTAGCCTTGATTTTGAACGCCTTGTATTTGATTGATTTAGTTCTTGATCTTGAATACTTGAATTGTTTTGCTTTCTTGATCTTGAACTTGATTGTTTGAAGCTTGAAACGTGTAGAGAAATTTCCGGCGTTTGATCCATGAGTTCTCTCTTGCTTCTTGTTATAACTTCTGGTCTCTTTTCTGGGTGAAGACCCCTATTTATAATTGTGAGAGGGAAGAGTTATGATAAGAACAAACTCTTTTCGACCAATCAAATCAAAGTGTGACATGGTCGTATTTGATTGGCCAGAACATGTCACTTGCACACGTGGCGCGACTTTTTTGGCCTTTTAATGTGACTTGTCATGCTGTGTCATTTTGACACGTGGCATAGTCTTATTGACTCTTCCGTTTGACTTGGCATGCCACGTCATTTCACGCGTGGCACCAAACTGGGCCTCTAGGAAGATGTCATTTTGGGCTTAATGAAATGGGCTCATCACTCTAACCCTGTTAAATGGGCTACCACAATGGATTGAGACTTATTTATTAACCCATATGTGTTGGACTTATATATTAATTCATNTATATATATATATATATATATATATATACACACACTTAATTAATTGGATATACAATTAGAAGAATATTAATAAGTTTTTAGTAATTACTAAAAGTATGTATAATTAAATACTACTTAAGTCAAAAAAAAAAAAAAAAGAGAAAGAAAAAAAAGGCTTGTAAGCCAAGCCCATAAAGGGTTCGCAGAACATATATGATCATATATGATCTGGCTGGAAAAAGGCATAAAGCCTTAGGAATAACAGAACTCCACGTTCTGTTTGTCAAGAAATAACAGCGGCTTCACAGCAAGATACTCACGGAAGATTTTAGGTTTCATTACGAATCACAAATTCTTGAACTCAGGTATATAAATTCTTTATTGTCAATTACCCTACAGTAGTATTAGGTAAGAATTGAATAGTTAATTCCCTTCTTTCTCTATATCAACAATAGATTTCATGTTTAGGGGTAAAACTTTAAAATTGATTAAATTGCATTGGTTATTGTAGAATCGATTGTTTGACTAGTGTGAATTGGACTGGGGCCTACGTATTGGCTTGAGAAGTTTTGAGGTGAGTTGATATAACCCTTTACCAAAGTGGTTTAACTCACAAAAGTATGCATACAAGGTGTTTGATGAATTGGCTAAAAGAGTGAATATGTACTTAATTGAAGTGAGTGAGTTCTTATTAACTTAGAATTATTTTAGTTAAAGTTAGATGATTTATTTTGATATATGTGCATAAATTTTCAGATTTTGTGTTATTATTATATGACATTTTCATATTAAAAATTCATGAAAAAGCAAGAATATTTAGAAATAATTTTGAATGTTTATTTCATTCTTATGACATACCTTACATTTAAAAATTCCAGAATAAGTATGTTTGAAATATTTAGACTTGAAAAGTCACAAGAGTAAGTTTTAGAAAGAAAAGATTTTTGGGAGTATCCTTTATTTTGAGAAGGGGTCATCACCCAGGCCGAGGGTCCTGACCAAGGCATTGACTTACTGAAACTACTTGTGCCAAAGTAGGGAGCACACGAGTCGAGGGTCTCGTTGCTGAGAATTTACTTAGCCATGCTAAGGTATGATACATTAGTGTTGATAACCATGAAGCGAGTGACACCTCGTTGATTAGGCCTATTCGATCAGGTTGGGATCGAACCCGTGCCGATCACACAGTGACTAAGACAGAAATAGGTCAGGATAGTTGGAACTCCCAAAGTATAAAGAGAAGTATTTTTTTTTTTGAAAAAAGAAAAGAAATTCTTTTAGAATATTCATAAACTGCTCTTATGCAATTATTTTAGAATTGTTCTTAGAAGCTTTATGTTTTCTATGCATTTAGATTCTTTGCTCGTAATGTGTATTGTATTAAAGTTCCGTCCCCTATTGTTGAGACTCACTGAGTACAATGGATGGTACTGGCGTTTTCTTTTGGGAACCTACATTGGTCTGCGGTACACTGTAGGAACCGGTTTTGCAGACGAACAGGCTACGAGTTAGGACTTCCATCTCTTTCAGTGCTATTGGTGAGTTCCACTTTTGTTCGTGGAGTATTCCTTAAAGTCATATTTATTTAGCTATTTCTTTGTTTACTTAGAGACTAGCCAGGAAATCTCATGTCCTGAGCAGTGCGTCAGTTTATCAGTAGAGGCTACATAGACATAGCCGTGGGGTTAAGATTCAGATGTTTTTGATAATAACTTAGTAGTATTTCATTATTTTCTACGAATAAAGTTTTGGAGTTGGTTTATTTTAGATATTTATATTAATTAAAAGTATTTGATTATAGTATTGCCATATTGCATATAAAGTTTGAAGTTATAATAGATTTAATAAGAGCTGATAGTTCGCTCGGTCATGTTTAGTGATCGGGTGCCGGTCCTGGCTTGTTTAGAATATGGGTCGTGACAAACTTGGTATCACAACCTCAGGTTTATGGAGTCCTAGGGGTCTATGAAGACGTGTTAGTAGAATCTTGTTTATGGGTATGTAGCGCGCCATATTTATAAACAGGAGTCTACAAGCATTTAGGAAAAGTCTCATCTTTTTTTCATACTTTAGATCGTGCAATAGAGCCTACCTCTAAGAAATTATCTAATGTATTCGTTTCTCCAAAACGCGCAGAAATGGCTCGTACTCGCAACTCTGACACCGACACTCAGGATGCTGCTCAAGAAACTATTGCTACTATTATGGCTCAAGGTAGAACTAAGAAGTCTTGAACTCAGAAAAGGAAGGGTAACTCCACGAAGAGGGTTCAAGTACCCCGGGTTGAACATGAAGAAGGGGTGGAGCATGATGATCCAGTGCCTCAGGATCCCGTACTTCCCCCAACAGCGGCTCTGGCTCAGACAACTATATCTCCAGAGGTGGGTCAGATGTTTAATGTTGTCAACAATGCTATGAAGATGTTTAAAGCCTTCAAGGCCAACCAGAACGAGAGAAGAGATGAGATTCCACCTCAATCAAATAGACAGAACAATTCTGAGTCCTCAAGAGTAAATGTCCTCCAGTGTTCCATGGTTCTATAGTTGATGAAGATCCAATGTTGTGGCTGGAGGCTGTCAAGAAAGCCCTCCGAGCGATGAAGGCATTTGATGATGAGGTTGTGGAGTTGGCTGCTTACCAGCTTAGAGATGTGGCTGGCTCTTGGTTTGATATGTGGGAAAAGGAAAGAGATGAAGATGATGGTCCGCCTACTTGGGAAGAATTTGAAGAGGCCTTCATGGCTAACTTTATCCCGGAAGAAGATAGGAAAGCTAAGGCTACAGAGTTCGAACAGCTCAAGCAAGAGAATAAAAGTGTGCAAAAGTACTACATGGAATTCATAAGGTTTCTAAGCATGCTCCTCACATGGTTCATATAGAAAAAGCTAAGATTCACAGGTTTGTTGGCGATTTGGCTTACCACATTAAGGATACAACATCAGCTGCAGCGGTAGGGATGATAGCATTCTTCTCTGTTGTGGGATTCGCCAAGCACTTAGAAAAAGACAGACAACAAAGGAGAGAAGAAAAAGAGCACAACAAGAAAGCCCAGACAACAGGCAGGTTTAATGGTACATCCAGCGGAGGTAGAAAGGATTCCTCTGATAAGGAGTTATTAGCACCAGCTCAGTTCAATCATCAGTCAAATGGTGGGTCTTCCTTCAGATGTACTCATATTTATGGAAACCAGTCTCGCCGGAATCAGAATTTTAGGACATCATCCTCACATAGCCAGAGTCATGCTGAGCAACATTCACAACAACAAGGTCTTTGTGGAACCTGTAAGCGGCAACATTCACACCAACAAGGTCTTTGTGGAACCTGTAAGCGGCAACATTCAGGTTAGTGCAAGTTCGGATTTCATGGTTGCTATCATTGTGGAGACATTGGTCATATAAAGGCCAACTGCCCAAAGTTGCGACGTAATTTCAGTGGTGGATCAACTCGTCCTTCTAGTTCCTCAGCTACTGCATTTGCACCACCTCAGGCTCATGGTTCTCATAATCATACGTGGCAGGGGGCAGGCAGAGGTCCAAATCGAGTTACTCAGGGAGGGGGAAAACCCCGTTTGTTTGCTACACTTGATCGTCAGAGTGCAGAGGCATCTGCAGAAGTTATTACAGGTATACTTTTAGTCTGCTCACATAATGCTTATGCCATAATGGATCCAGGTTCAACATTTTCATATGTGACTCCATACTTTG
Organism: Nicotiana paniculata; assembly: GCA_005239505.1. Taxonomy (NCBI): domain Eukaryota; kingdom Viridiplantae; phylum Streptophyta; class Magnoliopsida; order Solanales; family Solanaceae; genus Nicotiana; species Nicotiana paniculata. The sequence continues at coordinate 22,562 of ML361182.1, read as the reverse complement.
CAATTAACCTCGGGCTAGAACCTGAACAACTTAGTGAGCCATTTCTAGTATCTACTCCAGTTGGAGAGTCAGTGAGAGTCACAAGAGTCTATAGAGGTTGTATAGTTTCAGTCCAAGGTCGCAACACCAAGGCCGATCTCATAGAATTAGAAATGGTGGATTTCGATGTGATCATGGGTATGGATTGGTTGTCTTCCTGCTATACCATGTTAGATTGTCATGCCAAGATAGTCAGGTTCCAATTTCCAAAGGAAGAAGTCTTAGAGCGGAAGGGTAGTTCAACATCGCTTGTAGGTAAGTTTATTTCTTACCTTAAGGCACAACGAATGATCGGTAAGGGGTGTCTCGCCTATTTGGATCACATCGTTAATCCAGAATCAGAACCACCAGTTCTTCAGTCTGTGCCAGTTGTTAGAGAATTTCCAGAAGTTTTCCCAGATGACCTTCCCGGGCTTCCTCCTGAAAGAATCATAGATTTTGGTATTGATCTCATGCTAGGAACTCAGCCCATATCTATACCTCCTTATAGGATGGCTCCAGCAGAACTTAATGAGTTGAGAGAACAGTTGAAAGATCTTTTTGACAAGGGCTTTCTCAGGCCGAGTGTTTCACCGTGGGGTGCCCCGGTCCTATTTGTCAAGAAGAAAGATGGGTCTCTCAGAATGTGCATCGACTATCGGCAGTTGAATAAAGTTACCATTAAGAACAAGTACCCACTGCCAAGAATTGATGATTTATTTGATCAACTTCAGGGTGAAAAGTACTTTACAAAAATAGACCTGAGGTCGGGGTACCATCAGTTGAGAATCAGAGAAGAAGATATATCTAAAACAACCTTTAGAACTTGCTAGGACACTATGAATTTCTAGTAATGTCCTTCGGGTTAACAAAAGCTCCGGCTGCATTCATGGACCTCATGAATAGAGTTTTCAAGCCATTCCTTGATACCTTTATTATCGTGTTTATAGACGATATTTTGGTATACTCTAAGAGCAAGGAAGATCATGCAGAACACATCAGAATAGCCTTGCAGACCTTTAAGAAGAATGAGCTTTATGCCAAATTTTCAAAATGTGAGTTCTAGTTGCAGTCAGTGGCATTATTAGGCCATGTGGTATCTAGTGAAGGCATAAAAGTAGATCCTCAGAAGACAGAAGCAGTCAAGAACTGGCCTAGGCCGACAACATCAACCGAAATCAGGAGTTTCTTGGGGTTAGCTGGCTACTATAGAAGGTTTGTAGAAGGGTTTTCCTCACTTGCAGCTCCATTAACTAAGTTGACTCAGAAAACAGTTAAGTTCTAGTGGTCAGACGCTTGTGAGCAGAATTTTCAAGAGTTAAAGAAGAGGTTGACCACTGCACCTGTATTAACCTTGCCGACAGGTTTGGGTGGGTTCATAGTGTATTGTGATGCCTCCAGAGTTGGTATGGGTTGTGTTCTTATGCAAGATGGAAAAGTTATTGCTTATGCTTCTAGACAGTTAAAGAATCATGAAAAGAACTACCCCACTCATGACTTGGAACTTGCTGCAGTGGTGTTTGCATTAAAGATATGGTGACACTACCTTTATGGTGAGCATTCTGAAGTGTTTACAGATCACAAAAACCTCTAGTACATTTTCAAGAAAAGAGAATTAAATATGAGACAGAGAAGGTGGCTCGAGCTATTGAAAGATTATGACAACAATATCCTTTATCACCCGGGCAAAGCTAATGTGGTAGCATATGCACTTAGTAGGAAGTCAATGGGTGTCTTGGCCCATCTTGCAGTACAAAGGCAAACTTTGGGTAGAGAAATTCAAAAACTGGCCAATGATGGAATTAGATTGGATGAGACCGAAGAAGGAGGTATAACTGCTTATGCCTTAGCGCAATCCTCCCTTGTTGCGCATGTTAAGGCTAAGCAAGACGAAGATCCGTACTTAGTGAAGTTAAAAGAAGGAGTCAAAAACAAAGAAATCACCGCTTTCACTCTAGGAAGTGACAGAGTTTTGAAGTTGAATGATAGGTTATGTGTGCCTGAGGTAGATGGTCTTAAGAAGTCCATAATGGAAGAGGATCACAATTCGAGATACTCTATCTACCCAGGTGCTACAAAAATGTATCTAGATTTGAAAGAGTTGTATTGGTGGAAAGGCATGAAGAAGCAAGTAGCAGATCATGTGGCTAAATATTTGAATTGCCAGCAAGTCAAAGCCGAGCATCAGAGGTTTGGTGGCCTAGCTCAAGATATAGAGATACCACAGTGGAAGTGGGATATGATTAATATGGATTTTGTAGTAGGTCTACGTCGCACATGTTGTAAGCATGATTCAATTTGGGTTATTGTAGACCGACTGACAAATTTCGTGCATTTTCTACCAGTAAAGACGACAGATTCTGTAGAGCAGTATGCGCAGTTGTACATTAAAGAAATAGTCAGATTGCATGGTACTCCAGCTTCAATCATATATGACAGAGGCCCTCAGTTCACGGCGCATTTTTGGCAAGCATTTCAGAAAAGATTAGGTACCAAGGTCAATTTGAGCACCGCTTTCCATCCACAGACCGATGGCCAGGCATAAAGGACCATTCGGACTCTCGAAGATATGCTGCGATCATGTGTTATAGATTTTAGAGGTAATTGGGATGATCACTTGCCACTTATAAAATTTGCTTACAATAACAGCTATCAGGCTAGCATCAGTATGGCTCCTTATGAAGCGTTGTATGGACGAAGATGTAGGTCTCCAGTGGGTTGGTTTGAACCAACAGAGGTGTCGTTGATTAGTCCAGAGTTTGTTTGTGAGGCCTTAGAGAAAGTTCAGCTAATCGGGGAAAGACTGAAAGCGGCTCAGAGTCGTCAAAAGTCCTACTCTGACAAGAGGCATCGTGACTTAGAGATCATGGTTGGTGACAAGGTGTTTTTGAAAGTTTCACCAATGAAAGGAGTTATGAGGTTTGGTAAGAAGGGGAAACTTAGCCCTAGATTTATCGGACCTTATGAAATTCTACAAAAGAAAGGAAATGTGGCTTATGAGATAGGTCTGCCCATTGAGTTTTTCTTTGTTCATCCTGTCTTTCATGTGTCTATGCTTAGAAAGTACATTCATGATGAGTCGCATATAATACCTGCCGATACCATAGAAATTAAAGAAGGCTTGACTTATGAAGAGGTACTTATAAAAATTCTAGATAGGCAAGTAAGAAAGTTGATAACAAAAGATTTAGCATCAGTAAAAGTTTTGTGGAGTAATCATGATTCAAAAGGGGCTATGTGGGAGGTCGAAGAAGATATGAGAGAGAAATATCCATATTTATTTGAGGAAAAAGGTACGTGAACCTAGGCTTGGTTTGACATTTATACTTTATTTATTAAATACAACTTAGCATGTGTTTATGTCCTTGCTAGATTATACTTAGTTGTTGAAGTAATTTAGTTTTTGTTAGAGTATATTTAGTTATTTAATAATTTAGTGACATGCTAGAGTACATTTAACTCATAAAAGTGATTTACTTTTTCTAAAGTATTGTGCTTTAGATTCTTGTTGGTTATTGTGTGTCACGACCCCAAATCCTAACCGGCCGTGATGGCGCCTATCGTGGAACTAGGCTAGCCGACTACCGCGTGTTCACATTTTCTTTTGAAAATCTCATTTAAGTTTCAAGCATTTCATAACAATATACAGAAATTTACTTAATATAATAGGCCAAATTTTTATATACAGTACTGCCATCCCCAAAACCCGGAGCCAACATGTCATGAGCATCTAGTGAAATACGCAAAAATAAAGTATTATGATACAAAACTCCGAATCAAAGCTAAAATACAACAAGTAGGAAAGCAGAGATGCTGCGAACGCTGAACAGCTACCTCTAAATCCCCACGATTTGGCTCCGCTGCGATATATGTATAAAGCTAATGCTCGATGTTTGCCCCTGAATCTGCACACAGAGGTGCAAGGAGTAATGTGAGTACGCCAACTCATTAGTAATGGAAATAAATCAAGTGTAAGTAGCAAGGAATCACATAAAAATCAATGTCATCCAGTCACAATATACACAACCTTACTTTCCAATAGTATACATAGATATACGAAATCATCATGTCTTAGAAATCAACTTCATAAAAGTCCTTAAAAAAATGCACATTTTTAACAACTTTAAAACAAGATTTGGATGCAAATGAATGTAGTAAAATCATAAGTAGCCCCTAGGGAAAAAACATGTTTCATAATCAGCCCCTCGGGCATGCTTCACAATCCCTCAGCACCTCATAATCACTCAACACCTCATAGCCACTCATGCCTCCCAATCACTCGCACTCGGTGCGCTCACTAGGGGTGTGTACAGACTCCGGAGGGGCTTCTTAAGCCCAAGCACTAATATCACTCAGCACCTCACCATCACTCTTGGCCCTCAGCCACACTCGGTGGAACCACTCGAAAAGCCCCTTAGGCGAAGTAGTAGAACGGGGTACTCGACCCGAAAATATTATTTAAATGCTCATGTAGTGTAAATCAGGTTGAGTTTCAAATAAAACAGTATGCACAATGATGCTGAGTAAAACCATCAACAGGTAGTGAGGAAAACAGCAGTAAAACACCCTCAAAAGGGTCTAAACAGATCGGCACGAGGCCCCAAACACGGCTTACAACCCAAATATTTCACAAATCTTTAGAACATAATTTTTCACAAGTTTTTGAGTAAATATGCAACTCATTAGTTGCCGTGGACAGGACCTAGTCCAATCCAAAAATCAGTACGCGCCACATATTCGTCATCCGACACATGCGCCATTCCAAATTTAGTGAGAAAATAATGCAGTCCGGGGTTCCATACCCTCAGGACAAAATTTAAGACCATTACTTACCTCTACCTGGCCGCGACACTAGTCCGCTATGACTTTGCCCTCAAATTGGCTCCCGATTGCTCTGAATCTAGCCAAAAACCAGTTAACATCATCAATATATACTTAAGGAACACAACCCAATCAAAAATTATCAATTTAGTCAGAAATCTCGAATTCGGCCAAACCCGAGCCCCGGGCCCACATCTCGGAATTCAATAATTTTTATATCATTAGAAACCTCGTCCACCCACGATTCTATACATACCAAGAACACTACGGACCACAATTGCTATTCCAAAACCTCAAAAGAAATCCCAATTCTTTCCTCCCATTTTTCCAACTTTTTCCTATCCAAATCCTTAAATTTTCAAGACTAATATTAACAAAATAGCATAGGAACGGGATTAACAACCAAAGAACTTACCTTTGCTGAAGAACTTTGAAATTCTCTCTCAAAACCACCTTCAATGGACTCCTCCCGCATGCAAATTGATGAAAAACTAATAAATTTCGCAGAGGGGTCCTTTTTATACTGCTCTGCACAGTCATTTCCGCACCTGCGGACTCGCACTTGCGATCCCAGGGTGCGCACCTGCAAAAACTAACTTAACGGCCAGTTCTCGCGCCTGCGACCATCTTTCCGCACCAGCGACATCGCAGGTGCGATGCACTTTCCGCACAAGTGACATCGCAAGTGCGACAAACCCCTCGCACCTGTGGACCATTCCCTACACAGCCAAAACTCGCATCTGCGACCTTTTCTCCGCTCCTGCGCAACCGCACCTGCGACTCCCCTTCCGCAGGTGCGAAAACACCAGCAAACCAGCACAACAAATTTCCAAAAATCACTCCAACTTTCTGTCAACCATCCGAAATCAATCCCGAGCCCCTCGGGGCCCCAACCAAACATGCCAACACAACCCATAGCATTATTACAACTTAGTCGAGCCCTCGAAACACCAAAAATAATACGAAAACACCAAATTTTCATCAAATTCAAGCCTAAGAACTTTGAAACTCCTAAAATTCGCCAACTACGCCGAAACCAACCAAAACACCTCTGGTTAACCTGAAATTTTGCAGACATATCCAAAATGACATTACGAACCTGTTCCAACTTCCGAAATTCCATTCCCACCTCGATAGCTATTTTTCCACTGCCGATCGGAAATCGCCAAAAACTAACTTTCGCCAATTTAAGCCTAATTCTACACCGGACATCACAAAATATTCCGAACACACTCCCAAGTCCCAAATTACCTAACAAAGCTATTCGAGCCATAAAATCCGCATTCTGAGGTCGTTTACCAATAAGTCAACTCTCAGTTGACTTTCTCAACTATTAGGCTACTTTAAAAGGCTAAATGCCTAAACTCTCACCATAACCACTCCGGACCCAAACCAAGTGATCCAACACATCAAAAACAAGATAGCGATACATAACAAATGTAGAAATAAGGGAAATGGGGTAAATCTCACGGAACGACCGGTCGGGTTGTTACATCCTCCTTCTCTTAAACAAACGTTCATCCTCGAACGGGTCTAGAAACATACCTGGAGTCTCAAATAAGTGAGGATATCTGTTCCGCATCTCCCGCTCAGTCTCCCAGGTGGCATCCTCCACCGGCTGCCCTCTCTACTGCACTTTCACTGAAGCTATATCCTTAGACCTTAGCTTCGTGAACTGTCGACCCAAAATAGCCACTGGCTCTACCTCATATGACATATCACCCTCGAGCTGAACAGTGCTGAAGTCAAAAACATGGGAAGGGTCACCAAAATACTTCCGGAGCATCGAAACATGGAATACTGGATGAATACTCGATAAACTGGGAGGCATAGCAAGCCTATAAGCCACCTCCCAACCCTCTGAAGTACCTCAAATGGCCCAATAAACCTGAGACTCAGCTTTCCTCTCTTCTCGAATCTCATAACACCCTTCATGGGTGACACCTTCAGCAACATCTTATCCCCAACCATGAAATACACATCTCGGACCTTCCGGTCTGCATAACTCTTCAGCCTAGACTGTGCCGTGCGAAGCTGCTCCTGAATCAACTTTGCCTTACTCAAAGCATCCTAAACCAAGTCTGTGCCCAATAGCCTAGCCTCGCGCGGCTCAAACCAACCAACCGGAGATCTACACCTCCTACCATACAAGGCCCCATACGGAGCCATCTGAATACTCGACATAGCTGTTATTATATGCAAACTCCGCTAGTGGCAGAAACTGATCCCATGAACCACCAAAGTCAATCACACAAGCACGCAACATGTCCTCCAAACTCTAAATGGTACGCTCCGACTGCCCGTTGGTCTGAGGATGAAACGTTGTGCTCAACTCAACTTGAGTACCCAACTCTCTCTGCACGGCTCTCCAAAACTGAGATGTGAACTGAGTGCCTCTGTCGGAAATGATAGAAACTGGAACCCCATGCAAACAGACAATCTCCCTGATATAAATCTCAGATAACCTCTCCGATGAATACGTAGTACCAACATGAATGAAGTGCGCGTACTTGGTTAGCCGATCGACAATAACCCATATAGCATCGAACCTCCTCGAAGTCCGTGGGAGTCCAACTACAAAGTCCATGGTGATCCGCTCCCACTTCCACTCCGGAATATCAAACTCTGAAGAAATCCACCAGGTCTCTGGTGCTCATACTTAACCTACTGATAGTTGAGACACCGAGCCACAAACTCCACAACATCCTTCTTCATTCTCCTCCACCAATAATGCTACCTCAAATCCTGATACATTTTCGCGGCACCCGGATGGATGGAATACCGCGAACTATGAGCCTCTGCTAGAATCAAATCTCGAAGCCCATCTACATTGGGTACGCAAATCCGGCCCCGCATCCTCATGACCCCATCATCACCAATAACCACATCTCTGTCATCACTGCGATGTACCTTGTCCTGAAGAACAAGCAAATGTGGATCATCATACTGACGTGCTCTAATCTGATCGTAAAGAGAAGACTTGGAGGCTACACAAGCCAACACCCGCGGGGGCTATAATAGATCCAATCTCACCAAATGACCTGCTAAGGCCTGAACATCAAGATCTAATGGCCGCTCTGCTACTGGAAGGTAAGCTAAACTCCCCAAACTCTCTGCTCTGCGACTCAAGGCATCGGCCACTACATTGGCCTTCCCTGGGTGATATAAGATAATGAGGTCATAATCTTTGAGGATCTATAACCATCTCCTCTGACGCAAATTCAAGTCCTTCTGCCTTAGCAGATACTGCAAACTGCGATGATCAGTGAAAATCTCACACTGTACTCCATACAGATAATGCCGCCAAATCTACAAGGCATGAAAAATGGTAGCAAACTCAAGATCGTGCACTGGATAATCCTTCTCGTGCACCTTCAACTGTCTGGACGCGTAGGCAATCACCCTACCGTCCTGCATCAATACCGCTCCCAAGCCAACTCTGGAAGCATCACAATAAACTGTGTAAGAACCCGAACCAGCAGGCAAAACTAGTACTGGAGTTGTAGTCAATGCTGACTTGAGCTTCTGAAAGCTCTCCTCACACTCATCGGACCATCTAAATAGAGCGCCCTTCTGGGTCAATCTGGTCAAAGGCGAGGAAATCGAAGAGAATCCCTCCACAAAGAGACGGTAATATCCCGTCAAACCAAGGAAATTGACGGTCTGGGCCAACTCTGCACCGCCTCTATCTTCTTTGGATCAACCTGAATACCCTCTCTAGACACTACGTGCCCCAAGAAAGCTACCGATCCCAGCCAAAACTCACACTTGGATAATCTCGCATAAAGCTTCTCCTCCCTCAATCTCTGTAACACAACTCTCAAATGCTGAGCATGCTCTTCCTGGCTACGAGAATAAACCAGGATGTCATCAATGAACACAATGATGAAGGAATCAAGATAAGGCTGAAACACACTGTTCATCAATTACATGAACATAGATGGGGCATTGGTCAGCCCAAATGACATAACCAAGAACTCATAATGACCATACCTGGTCCTGAAAGCAGTCTTCGGAATATCAGAATCCCGAATCCTCAACTGATGGTACCTAGATCTCAAATCAATCTTGGAAAACACTATGGCTCCCTGAAGCTGGTCAAACAAATCATCAATACGGGGCAAGGGATACCGTTTCTTTACCGTAACCCTATTCAACTGCCGATAGTCAATACACATACGCACGGACCCATCCTTCTTCTTAACGAACAACACCGTGCACCCCAAGGTGACACACTAGGCCGAATGAACCCCTTATCCAGGAGCTCCTGAAGTTTCTCCTTCACTTCCTTTAGCTCTGTTGGTGCCATACGATATGGTGGAATAGAGATAGGCTGAGTGCCTGGCACCAGGTCAATACCAAAATCAATATCCATGTTAGGTGGCATGCCTGGCAGGTCTGTAGGAAACACATCCGAAAAATCACGGACTACAGGAACTGAATCAATAGCGGGAGTCTCATCACCGACATCCCTCACAAAGGCCAAATAAGATAAACACCCCTTTTCAACCATGCGCCGAGCCTTTAGGTAAGAAATCACCCTGCTAGGCATATACTCGGAAGAACCTCTCCACTCAACCCTCGGACACCCTGGCATAGCTAAGGACACGGTCTTAGCGTGACAATCAAGAACAGCATAGCACGGAAACAACCAATCCATGCCCAAAATCACATCAAAATCGACCATGCTGAGTAATAGTAGGTCCGCTCGGGTCTCTAGACCCCCAATAGATATAGTGCACGACCGATGCACATGGTCCATAATAACCGCATCTCCCATCGGGGTCGACACATGAACAGAGGTGACTAGAGACTCACGGGGCACATCCAGAAAATCAGCAAAATATGAAGAAACATAGGAATATGTGGAACCACGGTTAAATAGAGCCAAGGCATCACGACAACAGACTGAAACAATACCTGCAATCACGGCATCTGAGGCCATAACATCCGGCCTGGATGGAAATACATACATACGAGCCTGACCTCCCCCTGCTCGACCTCCCCCTCAAGGGTGGCCTCTGGCTGATTGACCACCACCCCTGGCTGCCTGGGCGGGTGGTGAAGTGACTGGAGCTGAAGTCGAGGGCTGGCCCCTCTGCTGAGAAGATCCACCAGAATGGCGGAGACACTCCCTCCACCCGTGCCCGAACTCTCTGCACTCAAAACAACTACCTGGAGCTGGAGGCGGGGACTGATAGAAACCCCTAGCACCTGCACGACCACTGGAAGACTCCTGTATATATGAACCCTGAACTGGAGGTGCTCGAGTTGAACTCTGAGCTGGGAGGGCACCAAAAAAAGTACGGACTGACTAAAAACCACGGGGACCCTACCCTGAAGATGCACCACTATAAGTTGGGCGGCCTGACTGAGGAGGCCTGAATGGACGGCCCCTACCCTGCTGGAACTGTCCCCTGAAGGGAGCACCACTGGAACTGCCCGAGCCACGAGGCCTCTTGGCCTCCCGCTCCTGGCGGCGAACAAACTCAATATCTCGAGCTATGTCAACAACCTGCTCAAATGAAGCACCCGATACTCTCTCCCGAGTCATAAACAACCGAAGCTGATAAGAAAGACCATCTACGAACCTCCTCACTCTCTCCCTATCAGTAGGGATAATCTCATAAGCATGCCTAACCAACTCGAAAAATCTCATCTCGTACTGAGTGACTGATAACTCTCCCTGGCGCAGCTGCTCAAACTACCTGCGATGCTCCTCTCTGTGGGACTGAGGAACATACTTCTCCAAAAAGATCTTAGAGAACTGCTGCCAGGTAAGAGGTGCTGAACCAACCGGTCTACGCCTCTCAAAAGACTCCCACCAAGTAAAGGCAACACCCGCAAACTGAAATGTCACAAACGAGACCCCACTGGTCTCCAGAATACCCGCGGTGCGCAGTATCCTCTGGCACCTATCTAGAAATCCCTAGGCATCCTCGCCATCTGTACCGCTGAAGGTCGGAGGCTGAAGTCTGCTGAATCTCTCCAATCTGCGTTGCTCGTCCTCAAGAATAGCAGGGACCACATAATCCTGAACCGGAGCAGTTGGCTGAGCTGGGGCTGCTCCCGGTGCCTGAATACCTTGTGCAGCCTGCTCAGGTGCCGGGGCAGCTGGAGTCTGGTTTCCTCCCCCGGCCTGAGCTGTGGTGGCAGAAGAAGACATGGCAACGGCCTGAGCCAAACCGGTGCATACTAACAATATATGAGATAGGGCCTCCTGAAGAAACGGAATAACCATAGGCACTGCTGGTGCTTGAGCCTGTCCCGCTGGGACACCATCGGCGGGAACCTGATCATGATCAATAGGGGGATCCTGAGGTACTGCCTTGGCTGCTGCGCGGGCTGTCCCCCTACCTCTACCACGACCTCGACCGCGGCCTCGACCTCTCGCTGGTCTAGCCGGTGACTGGTCACCCTGATCGGTATGGTGTGTCCTCACCATCTGTGAGAGAATGAAACAACATAAGTTCAGATTTCAAGAATCAATAGATCAGCACGATAGAGTTCAAGAAAGATAGAAGGTTTCCTAAAAGTTCGGCAGCCTCTCGAAGATAAGTACAGACGTCTCCGTACCGATCCGCAAGACTCTACTAAACCTGCTCATGACCGTTGAGTCCTATGTAACCTAGGGCTCTGATACCAAACTGTCACGACCCTAAATCCTAACCGGCCTTGATGGCGCCTATCGTGGAACTAGGCTAGCCGACTACCGCGTGTTCACATTTTCTTTTGAAAATCTCATTTAAGTTTCAAGCATTTCATAACAATATACAGAAATTTACTTAATATAATAGGCCAAATTTTTATATATAGTACTGCCATCCCCAAAACCCGGAGCCAACATATCATGAGCATCTAGTGAAATAAGCCAAAATAAAGTATTATGATACAAAACTCCGAATCAAAGCTAAAATACAACAATAAGGGAAAGCAGACATGTTGCGAACGCTGAACAGCTACCTCTAAATCCCCATGATTCGGCTCCACTTCGATATATGTATAAAGCTAATGCTCGATGTCTACTCCTGGATCTGCATACAGAGGTGCAAGGAGTAATATGAGTACGCCAACTCAGTAGTAATGGAAATAAATCAAGTCTAAGTAGCAAGGAATCACATAAAAATCAATGTCATCCAGTCACAATATACACAGCCTTACTTTCCAATAGTATACGTAGATATACGAAATCATCATGCCTTAGAAATCAACTTCATAAAAGTCCTTAAAACAATGCACATTTTTAACAACTTTAAAACAAGATTTGGTATGCAAATGAATGTAGTAAAATCATAAGTATCCCCTCGGGCAAAAACATGTTTCATAATCAGCCCCTCGGGCATGCCTTACAATCCCTCAGCACCTCACAATCACTCAGCACCTCACAGCCACTCATGCCTCCCAATCACTCAATTACTCGCACTCGGTGCACTCACTGGGGGTGTGTACAGACTCCGGAGGGGCTCCTTCAGCCCAAGCGCTAATATCACTCAGCACCTCACCATCACTCTTGGCCCTCGGCCACACTCGGTGGAACCACTCGAAAAGCCCCTCGGGCGAAGTAGTAGAACGGGGTACTCGACCCGAAAACATCATTTTAATGCTCATGTAGTGTAAATCAAGCTGAGTTTCAAATAAAACAGTATGCATAATGATGCTGAGTAAAACCATCAACATGTAGTGAGAAAAACAGCAGTAAAACACCCTCAAAGGGTCTAAACAGATTGGCACGAGGCCCCAAACACGGCTTACAACCAAAATATTTCACAAATCTTTAGAACATAATTTCTCACAAGTTTTTGAGTAAATATGCAACTCATTAGTTGCCGCAGAGAGGACCTAGTCCAATCCAAAAATCAGTACGCTCCACATATTCATCATTCGACACGTGCGCCATTCCATATTTAGTGAGGAAATAATGCAGACCGGGGTTCCATACTCTCAGGACAAAATTTAAAACCATTACTTACCTCTACCGGGCTGCGACACTAGTCCGCTATGCCTTTTCCCCACAAATTGGCTCTCGATTGCTCCAAATCTAGCAAAAAATCAGTTAACATCATCAATATATACTCAAGGAACACAACCCAATCAAAAATTATCAATTTAGTCAAAAATCTCAAAATTCGGCCAAACCCGAGCCCCGGGCCCACATCTCAGAATTCAATAATTTTTACATCATTAGAATCCTCGTCCTCCCACGATTCTATACATACCAATAACACTAAAATATGACCATAATTGCCATTCCAAAATCTCAAAAAAAATCCCAATTCTTTCCTCCCATTTTCCAACTTTTTCCTACCCAAATCCTTAAATTTTCAAGCCTAACCTTAACAAAATAGCATAGGAACGGGATTAACAACCAAAGAACTTACCTTTGCTGAAGAACCTTGAAGTTCTCTCTCAAAACCACCTTCAATGGACTCCTCCCTCATGCAAATTGATGAAAAACTAATAAATTTCGCGGAGGGGTCCTTTTTATACTGTTCTGCACATTCATTTCCGCACCTACAGACAATTGGCCGCACCTGCGATCCCAGGGTGCGCACCTGCGAAACTAACTTAACGGCCAATTCTCGCGTCTGCGACAATCTCTCTGCACCAGCGACATCGCAGGTGCGACAAACCCCTCACACCTACGGACCATTCCCTACACAGCCAAAACTTGCACCTGCGACCTTTTCTCCGCTCCTGCACAACCGCACCTGCGACTCCCCTTCCGCAGGTGCGAAAACACCAGTAAACCAGCACAACAGATTTCTAAAAATCACTCCAACTTTCCGTCAACCATCCGAAATCAATTCTGAGCCCCTCGGGTCCCCAACCAAACGTACCAACACACCCCATAGCATTATTCCAACTTAGTCGAGCCCTCGAAACACCAAAAACACCACGAAAACACCAAATTTTCATCAAATTCAAGCCTAAGAACTTTGAAACTCCTAAAATTCGCCAACTACACCGAAACCAACCAAAACAGCTCTGATTAACTTGAAATTTTGCAGACATATCCAAAATGACATTACGAACATGTTCCAACTTCCGGAATTCCATTCCGACCTCGATAGCCTATTTTCCACTGCCGACCGAAAATCGCCAAAAACTAACTTTCGCCAATTCAAGCCTAATTCTACACCGGACATCACAAAAATATTCCAAACACACTCCGAATTCCCAAATCACCTAGCGAAGCTATTCGAGCCATAAAATCCGCATTCCGAGGTCGTTTACCAATAAGTCAACTCTCAGTTGACTTTCTCTACTATTAGGCTACTTTAAAAGGCTAAATGCTTAAACTCTTACCATAACCACTCCGGACCCAAACCAACTGATCCAACACATCAAAAATAAGATATCGATACATAAAAAATGCATAAATAGGAGAAATGGGATAAATCTCACGGAACGACCGGTCGGGTCGTTACATTGTGGTACCTCCTTGCTGGAGTGTGAGTAATTAATTTATGAGCTATGTATAATGTCTATAAATGGCATGTTATGATATATTTGGTTGTTGTTGGTATAGTTGTGGTAATTGTGACAGGGACATTATTTTTGGATAGTCCAATTTACAAGGGAAACTCTACTGAAATTTTTGAAAATTTAAGGAATTAGTCAAAATTTTGTGTCCCTTAGAAGAGTCAGTAGTGCTAAGAAAATTTAAAAGGTTCAAGGACCTAAGGAATGACTGTTAGCTTAAGATTAAGGCCCTAGCAACATTCGAGGACGAACTTTTTTAAGGAGGGAAGATTGTAACACTCCTCAAATTTATAAAAGTTTCGAGACACCTAATTATAAAATTAAATTGTTATTNTCTTTTTTTGGACATATAATTAGAATAATATTAATAATTTTAGTAATTGCTAAAAGTATGTATAATTAAATACTACTTAAGTCAAAAAAAGAAAAAAAAAAGGCTTGTAAGCCAAGCCCATAAAGGGTTGGCAGAACATATACGATCATATATGATCTGGATGGAAAAAGGCATAAAGCCTTAGGAACAAAAAGGAACAACAGAACTCCACGTTCTGTTTGTCAAGAAATAGCAGCGGCTTCACAGCAAGATACTCACGGAAGATTCTAGGTTTCGTTACGAATCACTAATTCTTGAACTCAAGTATATAAATTCCTTATTGTCAATTACCCTACAGTAGTATTAGGTAAGAATTGAATAGTTAATTCCCTTCTTTCTCTATATCAATAATAGATTTCATGTTTAGGGGTGAAACTTTAAAATTGATTAAATTGCACTGGTTATTGTAGAATCGATTGTTTGACTGGTGTCAATTGGACTGGGGCCTACGTATTGGCTCGAGAAGTTTTGAGGTAAGTTGAAATAACCCTTTACCAAAGTGGTTTAACTCACAAAAGTATGCATACAAGATGTTTGATGAATTGGCTAAAAGAGTGAATATGTACTTAATTGAAGTGAGTGAGTTCCTATTAGCTTAGAATTATTTTAGTTAAAGTTAGATGATTTATTTTGATATATGTGCATAAATTTTCAGATTTTGTGTTATTCTTATATGACATTTTCATGTTAAAAATTCATGAAAAAACAAGAATATTTAGAAATAATTTTGAATGTTTATTTCATTCTTATGCCATACCTTACATTTAAAAATTCTAGAACAAGTATGTTTGAAAGATTTAGACTTGAAAAGTCACAAGAATAAGTTTTAGAAAGAAAAGATTTTTGGGAGTATCCTTTATTTTGAGAAGGGGTCATCGCCCAGGCCAAGGGTCCTGACCAAGGCGTTGACTTCCTGAAACTACTTGTGCCAAAGTAGGGAGTACACGAGCCGAAGTTCTCGTTGCTGAGAATTTACTTAGCCATGCTAAGGTATGATACATGAGCGCTGAGAACCATGAAGCGAGTGGCACCTCGTTGATTGGGCCTATTCGATCAGGTTGGGATCGAACCCGTACCGATCACACGCTGACAAAGACAGAAATAGCTCAGGATAGTTGGAACTCCCAAAGTATAAAGAGAAGTATTCTCTTTTTTTGAAAAAAGAAAAGAAATTCTTTTAGAATATTCATAAACTGCTATTATGCAATTATTTTAGAATTGTTCTTAGAAGCTTTATGTTTTCTATGCATCTAGATTCTTTGCTCGTAATGTGTATTGTATTAAATTTCCGTCCCCTGTTGTTGAGACTCACTGAGTACAATGGATGGTACTGACGTTTTCTTTTGGGAACCTACGTTGGTCTGCGGTACAACGTAGGAACCGGTTTTGCAGGCGAACAGACTACGGATTAGGACTTTCATCTCTTCCGGTGCTATTGGTGAGCTCCACTTTTGTTCGTGGAGTATTCCTTAAAGTCATATTTATCTAGCTATTTCTTTGTTTACTTAGAGAACTGGCCAGGAAATCTCATGTCCTGAGCAGTGCGTCAGTTTATCAGTAGAGGCTTCATAGACATAGTCGTAGGGTTAAGATTAAGATGTTTTTGATAATAACTTAGTAGTATTTCATTGTTTTCTACAAATAAAGTTTTGGAGTTGGTTTATTTTAGTTATTTAGATTAATTAAAAGTATTTGATTATAGTATTACCTTATTGTATATAAAGTTTGAAGTTATAATAGATTTGATAAGCGCAGATGGTTCGCTCGGTCATGTTTAGTGATAGGGTGCCGATTTCGGCTCGTTTAGAAAATGGATCGTGACAGTTATTCACATAGGTTTTTCTGTGTCTAGATTCTCTCTGATTTGTTACATTTTTCTCAACTTTTATGTACTACACTTGGCTATATACAACTTTTTCTTCTACCTTAATGGTATCAAGAGCTCTACTGTTTCAACGAGCTTGATCCTAATTTTTTTTCCCTAACCCACCCACCACACACACTAATGACTCCAAGTTCTCCAACTGTTATCAATGTCGATAACACATCCGGTTCAAAGACTGTTGTGCAAGGCACATGTGTCCATGCTTATGCGTGGGCATAATCTCTTTGGTAACCTTGATGGATCGAAACCAACCTCTTCTCAGACTATCTCTGCAAATAACCAGGAGGTAAGTCAAATTAACTGTTTTTTAGTAGTATGTGTTATAACACCATATTCCTAGCTGCTACTACTTAACAGAGAAATGTATTGCGTAAATCATCATTGTACTAGAAGATATCTTATTTTTCCTTACATCTTGAGTAAAATGTTTATTGGTTGAACTCTGACACCATAGGCAAAGATGATGATTTAAAGAACTACTAACACCATATTCTCTTGACACTTTGTTGATTCTTGCAGTTATGGGCAATTGTGTTTACCCTACAATCTGGATAACAATTTAAATTTATAGTGAGATTTTAAAGATATGTGATTCAATCCAATACTAGTCAAGAAAAACAAGTATATGAGTTGAGTAAGTAAATTAAACCAAACCAGTATATGAGCAAGCCTTAACTTCGAGCCAAGGTGACCTCGAGATGGGCCTCGATGAACAGTAAAATAAAGCAAAGGGAATATACAAAAGCTAAAGGACTATTCTGAGAGATGAGCGCAAAAGTAGAGGTGTATATTCTTTGCCGATGATTAGTGATGTTTACAAATGATTGGGGTCCCCTTTATATAGGAGGGAAACCCTAAATAAGGTGCATTTCTATTTACAGTAAAGAATCTTATTGGGACAGCTATATAACCACCTAATACGACTTTGTACTAATTCGTACAAATCTATTCTGGAATTCACGCCATGATCTTGGGAATGTGGAGAGAATCTTGTCCTTTTGTAACAAACTTATAACGGTACTATTTTGGCATCGATCATACTCGGCTCCGATGTTCCTCGAATACTTAGGCGTTCGAGCCTCTTATTCTGCCTTCGAGCCCGAGCTTGGTCTTTATTGAACTTAAACCCTCGATGCGACCTCTCGAGCCTACAAAATCGGGGGCATATGATTTTGACCGTATACAAATTGCAATAGGCATTTTTAGACAAAGGGAAGTAGGACAAGTGCCTAAACGAGAGTAGAGTGGAATAATCAATATAGCATGTAACTAGCATATTAAACTAGATAGTTGTATGCTGCAACACCGAAAGGTATACTGATGACTACATATAAAAACATCAGGTCAAATTAATATGCTGTGAAACTAGTGGAGGAAATGAATATCTCGGATAGCATATTCTCACAGGACTTGATTAGTCATCAAACTACACCCTGTGCATTATTAGGGGAGCACCATATTTGGGTTTCAAAGTGACCATAGTGTATGGAGAGTGTGTATAAGATGGAGAGAGCTCGAAGGAGAAGCGTTGTAGAATCATAGCTATAGCCATTTTTGCTTCTAAAATCGCGAAGTTTTGCCCAATGCATTTTCGTGGTCCTGCACCAAATGGAAAATATGTCGTTTGCCCCTTTGTTGCCTTTGCCACCCCTTCGCTGAATCTCTCCGGATTGAACTCCTCTGCATCTTCACCCCAAATTTCCTTGTCATGATGTAATAAGATTGTTGGTATAAAGAGCAGTGCTTCCTTTGGAAAATCTAGTTCCCCTAATTTTGTTTCTTCATTAGTCCTTCGAGTACGAGTTGCTATTGGTGGATATAACCTTAAAGACTCGTACAAAATCATCGTCACCTGAGAGATAAAATACATTGTAAATATTGTTACCAGGGGTGTTCTTTTCATTCTATCTACATTGTGAACAAACTAAAATGTATGAACATTAACCTGCAATCTTTCTACAAATGTTGTTGATGGAAGCTAATAGATGTCTTGAATTTAGTCATGAGATACACTGGTTAAAACATAAAAATGTAGTACTACTGGTTTTTACTGTTGCCATTTTCAAATTTTAACTAACAACTGAGATGACCTTATGATTTACCTTCTAGCTGAGATAATGCATCTAAAAAATTACAATATATGGTGTAACTCTGTCTTCTATATTTTCTTCTCTTAGCACAAGTTGCACAGTTCCTTGATCCCATATTATATGACATTCTTTCCCTTTCAGTTTGTTTACAGAAAAAGATATATATATTTCTATATTTGGAAACCTTTAAACTTCTTACTTTACACTTAATGATGTGCTCTTATAGAACTGTCATGGCATATCCATAAGACCATAAGTTCTAAGAATATGTTTAATATGTAATGACCGTCCTTATTTCTTTCTTAAACTCCGTTTTCAGCCGAACACCACCATATAAAATGAAACTGCGAGAGTAACGGGAGGAAAACACTTACAATTTTCAAGCGATATAATTCGTCAAAAGTTGGTTTATCACTTCCAAAGGCTTGAAAAACTTCCTCTCTAGCACGTTCCTGCCATTCAGGATTTCTCCCTAACAAAATCATTGTCCACACAAGCAACACTGATGTAGTCTCTTGCCCAGCAAAATAGAATAATTTGCACTCTTCAATTACTTCAGGTATACTCATTCCAAACTTCTTGTTACCATGTTCTTCAATTTCTATAGAATTTGACTCTAATAATATACCCAATAGGTCATCATTGGAGTTTGGCTTACCATGTTCTTCAATTTCTATAGAATTCTTGTTACAATTCAGTTGGAGTTTGGCTTAGAAAAAATAGATTTCGGAGTGAATATAGGCAACCTACAACCACCCAGGATTATCATGGGATGGATAGAATCTCTCCAATTTTAACTAAAGGTCTCAATGTGGATCCGGAACACCAGGTGAAAAATCATACGAAAAAAATAAATAATAGCAACCTACATAGGACGGTTGTGACAAAAAGTTACATGCCTAAAACCAGTTGTGACATTAAGATATACTGTAATTAAGTATATAAATGGTTGTGCACGTGAAGGGCATGTTAAAACAATAATTAAGTAAATGAAAATGTGTCCCTTTTAAAAATAGTTTCTTTTTAAAAATTTACCTGGAACCTGGTATATAAACTGAATTGTATGTCTTCATCAGATACTCAGCTTGTTCTTCTTGAAGTTCAAATATTCTTTTTCCTTCTTTGTAGCTACTACCAAAGGCAGTACGAGAAATCACATCACTGGTCATTCTTTGAAGATGAGGCCAAATGTCCAACTCATTTGATCCTTTTACTGGAATAATCTCCTCCCATTTCTTCACCATCTCACTACAACTCAAGTAAAATGCTGGTAGCATATGCTAATTGTAAACAAAAAAGGAAAAAAAAGTATATATACTTCATTAATAATAACAATATCAAAATCTATTTAATTAAAATCCTGACTCCGTATCTATTCTTACCTACAAAAACATATCTCACATTTATCTTAAGTGATATTAGTTAGAGTCATGTTAAAATTTGTGTTTTACATTTATGAGTTCATTTAAAGATATGTATAACATTATATTTGGGATTTCAATACCTTTTTTTTGGGAATATCAAGGGTTTCGTTTATAACTCTTAAAAAAAAATAATTTAAATTTTTTTATATGCAATAAAAAGATGAAAACTTAATAGAATAATTAAGCAAGGAAAAGAAGCTAAAGTTGGCTTACCTTCAACTTCTCCATATGAAAGGCAGGATTTAAGATCTTTCTGTGTTTTGCCCATTTTTCTTCCTCGTAGCTTACAACACCTCGAGCCAATAGCTTTGTCAATGGGTTGGGATTATTAGGCTTCTGATAAACATAATTCTTAGCAAATATCTCCTTTATTAATTCTGGCTCTGTTATTAATATTGCCGGCGTTGTTCCTTGCCAAACGAAACATCTTTTACCTGCAATCATTCGAGTCAACAGATCGTCCGAGTCGATTTAATAAACTGAATTTGTTTGAAATATTTGACGTTGTAGGCATATAAATTTTATTGGTATTAAATCCATAAGATAATTTGGACTACATTTTAAATTCAATATATATATTAGTCCAAAAAAATATTATGGGTTAATATAATTGGATTAATTATATAAGTCCGATCCAATATATATGGATTAAATAAATAATTCCAAAGTTGTTGAGCTAACCTATTTAGTTGAGCAACAAATAATGAGCCCACTTCATTAAGCCCAACATGTCATTTTCCTAGAGGCCCAGTTTGGTGCCACGTATAAAATAACGTGGGACGTCATGTCAAATGAAAGAGCCAATGGGATCGTGCCACATGTCAAAACGACAAGGCATGCCAAGCCAAATTAAATGATCAATGAAATTGCGCCACGTGTGCAAGTGACATGTTCTGGCCAATCAAATACGGCCTTGTCACACTCCAATTTGATTGGTCGGAAAGAGTTTATTCTTATCATAACTCTTCCCTCACATAACTATAAATAGGGGTCTTCATAACCGAGAAAAGACACCAAAAGTTATAACAAGAAGCAAGAAAAAAATCGTGGATCAAACGCCGCAAATTTCTTTACAAGTTCAAGTTCAAGAAATCAAGTTCAAGCTCAAGAACGAAGAATAAATCAAGGTCAAGTTTAAGCAATCAAGCTCAAGCTCAAGAATAAGATCATCGTTCGTGGCAACAACTACATATTCAAGATCAAGCTCAAATGCCCTTGAATTTATTTACTATTGAAAAGAAGAATCATAGGATTCATAGAGATTGTACACTCATATTATTTGAAGTCAAATACTACGATTGTTGCAATATTTTTCGGTTTTGATTTTATTTTCTCGACATAATTTATTGTCTACAAATTCTGGCACGCCCAGTGGGACAATCTTTACCTCTTATCTCAACTTTTCAATCACCAAAGTTTAAGAACATCAAAATGGTTTCTAAGAAAATCAACCCCGGATCATCTTCCACCAAGGCTACTGACTCCAGGTTTTACGTTGATGTGGAAAGCATCCTCGATGTTACCTTTGGAAGCTTCGGACCAGTTACGAGAGCAAAACAATCTCTTTAGTACAACAAGCACTCCAAATCCCGTCCACATCAACCCCTATTTCCGGATGTTCATACTCAAAATGAGCAAGATCTTCCACAAACGCACCGAAGGAGGAAGTGATGTTGCTGAAAAGATCAAGAAAACTCTTGCTCTGCTTGACCTCTCCAGATCCAAGAACTCTATTGTGAAGGAAGATGATGATGCTTATAGTGATAGATACTCCACACTTACACTGTATAGCGTGAGCCATTCGAGAATCAATCTATGTAACAATCCATGCTACTCCCCATCATTTACAATAATCACGCAAGTCATGGTGACAAATACTTCATCTGCGGAAGAGCAGTTGGTAAACTTGAAGGAAGCAATCGCTGGCTTGACCAAGTGCATGCAAATTCAAGATGCTAGAATTGACAAGCTAACATATAGGGTGAGAATCTTTATTGAAGAAAAATCCACCCATGCACCTGACAAGCTGATGCGAGGCTAGAATTCATGGTTTAATATGTTATATGCCTTACATTTTATATGCATTAATGATAAAAACACACTTTTTATGTGCTTAATGGAGTTTATTTCATGTGTAGGTGAAGTGGAGATGGAAACAGATTNTTTGGCCCCTAAAGCCAGGCAGCCCCTGGCGTTAGGGGGGCGTTAGAGCCCAAACGCCAGGCCTGCCCTGGCCTTAAGGGGGCGTTTGAGCCCGAACGCCCGGGGTCCCAAGTTCGGTCAATTTCGAGTTTTGACGAGTTTAAGTGTTTCCCGGTTGGAATAGAAGTCTCCTACACGTTTAGGGTTCATCCTATACATATAAATAGACCCCGAAAACACAACTTGAAAGAGGAAGAAGAGGATTCGAAGGATTCGAAGAGAGGAAACCATTGAAGTGACAAAACATTGATTTTTACAGCTTTTAT
>ML361179.1:0-67557 GCA_005239505.1 Nicotiana paniculata | reverse complement strand
GTAGTGACGAGGACTAGTCAAGACACCACTGGTCTAACAAAATAAACTGACATGAATATAGAAGTAACCGAACACTACATCTATCTAAAGACTTCACGGTATAATTTACAACAATGACAATATAATGCGGAAGGAAATTATAGAAATTAATCAACGGAACAACATAAAAATTCATAGAAAGTTGAACAACAAAGCAAGCGAAAGCGTAAGAAAACCACAACACAATAGAAAACTCTGGTAACTCGACTATGCGTCAGTTTGTTCACATCGGGCCTTAGCCACAGAAATCAATAAACTGGTGGAAACTTTTAAACAACAATTCATATTGAAAACTTGAAGATATAACCATCTCAGTATAGCAAGATCTCCTTTGAAACATACTTTCTCTAAATGTATATATATGTATCCTTAATAAAAAGAAATACTTAGAACATAGTTTTTTTCACAATACGTAATTTCCAAATATACCTTCCCAATATATGACTTCCAAATATAATTTTCTTCAAGACAAATGTTTTTCAAATATACCTTCGAAATAAAAGTCCTTCAGACATGTCACGACCCAAATTCCCAACCTTAGGGATCGTGATGGCGCCTAACACCACACTTGCTAGGCAAGCCAATGTTAGAATTCGATTAACTATTTCCTCCGAATTTCCATTTAAACATAATAACTTTCAATGAAAAATTCCAAATATAGACGAATAAGCAATTGAATAAAATGAGCCGCGAACTAATTATATAAATAACTTAAAACTACCCTAGGATCTGGTGTCACAATTCACGAACTACTAAAGAATACGACAAATACTGGCTAAAAGAAATAGTATAACTGTTCTGAATATACTAAAATAGTTTTATAAAAATAGGAGAAGACTCTCGGGATCTGCGAATGTCGGCAGATATACCTCGTGTCTTCGAATAAATGGATGGCTTCTCTAAAAATCTCTACTGTTGGCTAGTACCTGGATCTGCACAAAAGAGTGCACAGTGTAGTATCAGTACAACCGACCGCATGTACTGAGTAAGTGCCGAGCCTAACCTCGACGAAGTAGTGACAAGGCTACGACAGGGCATTAACAACATATAAACTGTGACAATAATATATACAATAACACAATAAAACAATTTTATACGAATAAGAAAAATATAACTGAGTCAATAAATATAAAGCAAGAAGGAAATATAAACAAATAATTAAGTACTGCAACAACAATGAAATAACTCAGTCGCCCTTTTCAGGCCTCAGCTATAACCAACTCTCAAATAATTTTCAAGTTTCCAAACGTTAACTTTAAATAAAAGTAAAGCCAAAATATGAAAAATAGTAATATAAAATAGTAAGTTTTAATCTTTGTTTTTCTTTGAAAATCAGTAAAAATTAATGTCCTTCCTTATCGCTCCATCTTGCGGTGTGCAACCCGCTCCCACCTGTCCACCTTTATTGCTCCTCCCTAAATATATCACCCTTATTACTACTGTTGCAGCGTACAACCCGATCCCACCTGTCCACCCTCATCACTCCTTGTTGCGGCGTGCGGCCCGCTCCCACCAGAAATATCATATCAATTTATTCATAAATTTCACAATTCAGGCCAAGCCTTTCACAATATTTTTGTCTTAACAATTATAAATAAAACCATGAAACCATATATATATATGATTCGTAAAAATAATGCCAAATCGCTCAACCGTTTTATACCACAAGGAAACCATCTAAAAAAACCAATGCTATTTCCAAAATAACCACAACAATATTTAACAACAATGTAATAAGGCCAAGTAATCATAGAAATAATAATGAACATAGAACAATTAAGACAAGAATCAATTAAGTGGGGAATGAGAAAGGGATCATGCTTAACAAGAAATTTGGTGGTGCATATATACTCGTCACCTAACATATACACCACACACATGCATTTCACATAACAAACAACTGGGATTCCTATTCCCTAAAGTCAAAGTTAGACCAAACACTTACCTCAATTTCGTAGGCCACTCACTGCTCAATTACGATTTTTCCTTTTAAATTCACCTCTAACTTGCTCGAATCAAATCATAATTAACTCAATTTCATCAATTAATGCTAAAGGAACTAACTTTATTGGAAACATAATTTTTCCTAAGTTTTCTAAAAAAAAAGTGAAAACCCGGCCCCCGGGCCTGCTTGGTCTAAACTCGGGGTTCGGACCAAATTACGTTTACCAATTCACCCACGAACCCGAATATACTATTAGTTTTGAAATCCGACCTCAATTCGATGTAAAGATTTGATTTTTACAAAATTCCCTAATTCTACCTAAACCCTCAATTTTTACCATGAAAATTCTTAGCTTTTGCTTTAATAGTGATGAAAAACAGTAAGGAACTGAAAGAACAAAGTTTGGAATTGATTACCTATGAATTGAGGATGATATTTGGTGAAGAAAATCGTTCCTATGGATGTGGGATTCAAAAATTTGAAGAAGAAGAAAAAGTCTGCCCGTTTAATATATATATTTCTGCCAGTTATTCTGCCTCGTTTCTCATGTCAAATGATCCCGAAACTCGATTTTTATGTCTCCAGTGGATTTCTTGTGAAATTCTAGTCAAACTAGGCTTTTGAATCACTCTTTGACCTTATAATGAAGGAGATATGTAGGTTTTAATATTTGCAAATAGTGAAGATTTTTAATACGCCATCAGTGGTAATTTCGTAATTAAACCTAAAAAATCTGGCAACCTTAGTAAATTGACCATAAAATCCTCACACGATGTCCAAATTCGATGATTCTTTTTGCTACGGGTCCGTAATGATGATACGGATCTAATAATTTATTCAAAACAGAAATCGGAGCTTATTTGTTCAATATGATATCATTTATGCTTGAAGAAACAACGTCGAAACGTAACAAAGAATGAGCGCAACACAACCCAAATCTATTTGAAACTCACCCGAGCCCTCGAGTGTAACGACCCGGCCTGTTGTTCCGTGAGATTTATCTCGTTTCCCCCATTTATGCATTTGTTATACATTGCTAGCCTATTTTTGTTGTGTTGGGTCAGTTGGTTCGGGTCCGGAGTGGTTATGATGAGAATTAAGGCATTTATTCTCTCAAAGTAGCCTAATAGTTGAGAAAGTCAACTGAGGGTTGACTTATTGGTAAACGACCTCGGAATGCGGATTTTATGGCTCGGATAGCTTCGTTAGGCGATTTGGGACTTAGGAGTGTGTTTAGAATATTTTAGTGGTGTCCGGATAGAATTAGGCTTGAATTGGCGAAAGTTAGTTTTAGGTGATTTCCAGTCGGCAATGGAAAATAGGCTATTAGGGTCGGAATGGAATTCCGAAAGTTGGAGCAGGTTTGTAATGTCATTTTTGTTATGTCTCCAAAATTTCAGGTCAATCGGAGATGTTTTGGTTGGTTTCGGCATAGTTGGCAAAATTTGGAAGTTTCAAAGTTCATAGGCTTGAATGTGATGTAATTTTGGTGTTTTCGTGCTGCTTTTGGTGTTTCGAAGGCTCGACTAAGTTGGAATAATGCTGTGGGGTGTGTTGGTAAGCTTGGTTGGGCCCCCGAGGGGCTCGGGATTGATTTCGGATGGTTGGCGGGATTTTGAACTTGGAAAAATTGCAGCAATAGTTGCTGGTGTTGACCGCACCTGCGGTAGGACAGCCGCAGGTGCGATGTCGCAGGTGCGAAGTTTTGGCCGCACATGCGAAGCAGCAAGTGGGGAAGATAGGCCGCAGGTGTGGAATGGGTCCGAAGTGGGTTTCCGCAGGTGCGACTAAATGTCCGCAGGAACGAAAATGACTAGCAGAAACAGTATATAAAGGGCCTCCGTGAAAATTCTCTTATTTTCACCATTTTTGCATGCGGGAGGAGTTCTTTGAAGGCAATTTGGAGAAGGAAACTCGAGATTATTCAGTAAAGGTAAGTTCTTTGGCTACTAACATCGTTCCTATGCTATTTTGTTTGGATTAGGCTTGAAAATTTAAGGATTTAAGTAGGAAAAGATTTGGAAGAAGGGGGTGGAGAATTGGAATTTCTTTTGAGTGGTTTTGGGTAGGCAATTTTGATCCAATTGTGATTATTTTGGTATGAGTAGAATCTTGGGAGGACGAGGTTTCTAGTGATGTAAAAATTATCTAATTCCGTTACGTGGGCCCCAGGCTCGGGTTCGGGTTCGGCCAAATTTCAAGATTTTTGTGTAATTTGATAGTTTTCGATTGGGATGTGTCCCTTGGTTATATATTGATGATGTTAAACTGGTTTTGGCTAGATTTGGAGCAATCAGGAGCCAATTCGAGGGGCAAGAGCATTGCATACTAGTGTCGCGGTCCGTTAGAGGTAAGTAATGGTTATAAATCTTGTCTTGAGGGTATGGAACCCCGGACTGCATATTTTCTCACTGATTTTTGAATGGCGCACATGTCAGATGACGAGTATGTGGCGCGTACTGATTTTTGGATTGGACTAGGTCCTCTCCGCGGCAACTAATGAGTTACATATTTTACTCAAAACCTATGTTAAATTGTTCTAAAGATTTGTGAAATATTTGGGCTATAAGCCGTGTTTGGGGCCTCGTGTCGATCTGTTTAGACCTCTTGGGGCCTTTTTACTGCTGTTTTTCCTCACTATTTGTTGATGATTTCACTCAGCATCATTGTGCATACTGTTTTTTGAAACTCAGCCTGATTTACACTACATGAGATCTAAAATGATGTTTTGGGTCGAGTAACCTGTTTTTACTGATTTGCCCGAGGGGCCTTTTGAGTGGTTCTGCTGAGTATGGCCGAGGGCCAAGAGTGATGGTGAGGTGCTGAGTGATATTAGCGCTTGGGCTAAAGGAGCCCCTCCAGAGTTTTTACACACCCCTAGTGAGTACACCAAGTGCCGAGTGACGAGTGATTGGGAGGAATGAGTGACTGTGAGATGCTGAGTGATTTTGAGGCATGCCCGAGGGGCTGATTATGTTGCATGTTTTTTCCCACGGGGCTACTTATGATTTTACTACATTCATTTTCATACCAAAACCTTCGTTTTAAAGTTGTTAAAAATGTGCATTCTTTATAGGACTTTTTCTGAATTTGATTTTAAGGCATGATGATTTCGTATATCTATGTTATACTATTGGAAAGTAACGCTGTGTATATTGTGATTTGATGGCATTGATTTTTATGTGTTCCCTTGCCGCTTAGACTTGATTTATTTTCATTACTACTGAGTTGGCGTACTCACATTACTCCCTGCACCTCTGTGTGCAGATTCAGGAGCAGATATCGAGCATTAGCATTTTATTCCGCGCGGAGCCAGATTTGCGGGATATAGAGGTAGCTGTTCAGTGTCCGCAGCATCTCTGTTTTCCCTTCTTGTTGTATTTAGCTTTTATTCGAAGGTTTTGTATTATAATACTTTATTTTGGCTTATTTCTCTAGATGCTTATAACATGTTGGCTCCGGGTTTTGGGGTTGGCGGTATCGTATAATTGGCCTATTATATTCAGTAATTTATGTATATGTTTTTCTTGAAATTTCTTGAAACTTTATTGGAGATTTTTTTAAAAAGAAATTACAAACTTGCGGTAGTCGGCTAGCCTAGTTCCATGATAGGCGCCATCACGGCTGGTTAGGATTTGGGTCGTGACAGTTTGGTATCAGAGCCTAGGTTACATAGGACTCAACGGTCATGAGCAGGTTTAGTAGAGTCTTTCTGATCGGTATGGAGACGTCTGTACTTATCTTCGAGAGGCTGCCGAACTTTTAGGAAACATTTCTATCTTTCTTGAACTCTTTCGTGCTGAACTATTGATTCTTGAAATCTGAACTTACGTTGTTTCATTCTCTCACAGATGGTGAGGACACACTATACTGATCAGAGTGACCAGTCACCGGCTAGACCAGCGAGAGGTCGAGGCCGTGGTAGAGGTAGGGGGTGCGTAGCAGCCTAGGAAGTACCACATGATTCCCCTATCGATTATGATCAGGTTCCCGCCGAAGGTGTCCCAGCGAGACAAGCTCAGGCACCAGCAATGCCTATGGTCATTCCGGGTCTTCAGGAGACCCTGTCTCTGATATTGACAGTATGCAACAATTTGGCTCAGGCAGTCGCCATGTCTTCTACTTCCACCACAGCTCAGTCCGGGGGAGGCAATCAGACTCCAGCTGCCCGGGCACCTGAGCAGGCTGCACAGGGTATTCAGGCACCGGGAGCAGCCCCAGCTCAGCCAGTTGCTCCGGTCTAGGATTATGTGGTCCCTGCTATGCCTGAGGACGAGCAGCGCAGGTTTGAGAGATTCAACAGACTTCAGCCTCCAACTTTTAGCAGTTCAGAGGGCGGGATGCCCAGGGATTTCTAAATAGGTGCCAGAGGATACTGCATACCGCGGGTATTTTGGAGACCAGTAGGGTCTCATTTGTTACATTTCAGTTTGCGGGTGCTGCCTTTACCTGGTGGGAGTCATTCGAGAGGCGTAGACCGGTTGGTTCAACACCTCTTACCTGGCAACAGTTCTCCATGATCTTTTTGGAGAAGTATGTTCCTCAGTCCCACAGATAGGAGCAGCGCAGGCAGTTTGAGCAGCTACGCCAGGGAGAGTTATCAGTCACTCAGTACGAGATGAGGTTTTCCGACCAGGCATGCTTATGAGATTATCCCTACTGATAGGGAGAGGGTGAGGAGGTTTGTAGATGGTCTTTATTATCAGCTTCGATTATTTATGACTGGGGAGAGAGGATCGGGTGCTTCATTCGAGCATGTTGTTGACATAGCTCGAGATATTGAGTCTGTTCACCGCCAGGAGCGGGAGGAGAGGGATGCCAAGAGGCCTCGTGGTTCGGGCAGTTCCAGTGGTGCTCCCTTCAGAGGACAACTTCAGTAGGGTAGGGGCCGTTCATTCAGGCCTTCTCAGTCAGGCCACCCAGTATATAGTGGTGCATCCTCGGGGCAGGGTCCCCGTGGTTCTCAGTCCGGCCGTACTTCATTTGGTGCCCTCTCAGCTCAGAGTGCAGCTCGAGCACTGCAATTCAGGGTTCTTCTATGCAGAAGTCTTCTAGTGGCCGTACGGGTGCTAGGGGTATCTATCAGTTCCCGCCTCCATCTCCAGGGAGGTCTTTTGAGTGTGGAGAGTTCGGGCACGGGTGGAGGCAGTGTCCCCGCCGTTTCGGTGGATCTACTCAGCAGAGGGGCCAGCCCTCGACTTCAGCTCCAGTCACTTCACCATCCGCCCAGGCAGCCAGGGGTGTTGGTCATGCAGCCAGAGGCGGCCCTAGAGGGGGAGGTCGAGCAGGGGGAGGTTAGGCTCGCATGTATGCATTTCCAGCCAGGCCGGATGCTATGGTCTCAGATGCCGTGATCGCTGGTATTGTCTCAGTCTGTTTCCATGATTCCTTGGATTTATTTGACCCTGGTTCTACATATTCCTATGTTTCTTCATATTTTGCCATTTTTTTGGATGTGCCCCCGTGAGTCTCTAGTCACCTCTGTTCTTGTGTCGACTCCGTTGGGTGATACTGTTGTTGTGGACCGTGTGTATCAGTCATGTTCTATCGGGGGTTTAGAGACCCGAGTGGACCTACTTTACTCAACATGGTCGATTTTGATGTGATATTGGGCATGGATTGGTTATCTCCGTGCCATGTTGTTCTTGATTGTCACGCTAAGACCGTGACCTTAGCTATGCCGGGGTGTCCGAGGTTTGAGTGGAGAGGTTCTTCCGAGTATATGCCTAGCAGGGTGATTTCTTACCTGAAGGATCAACGCATGGTTGAGAAAGGGTGTTTATCTTATTTGGCCTTTGTGAGGGATGTCAGTGGTGAGACTCCCGCTATTGATTTAGTTCCGGTGGTTCGTGACTTTCCGGATGTGTTTCCTGCAGACCTACCAGGCATGCCACCTGACAGGGATATTGATTTTGGCATTGACTTGGTGTCAGGCACTCAGGCTATTTCTATTCCACCTTATCGTATGGTACCAGTGGAGCTAAAGAAATTGAAGGAGCAGCTTCAGGAACTCTTGGATAAGGGGTTTATTCGGCCTAGTGTGTCACCTTGGGGTGCACCGGTGTTGTTTGTAAAGAAGAAGGATGGGTCCATGCATATGTGTATTGACTATCGGCAGTTGAATAGGATTACGGTGAAGAACCGGTATCCCTTGCCCTGCATTGATTATTTGTTTGACCAGCTTCATGGAGCCAGAGTGTTTTCCAAGATTGATTTGAGATCTGGGTATCATCAGTTGAGGATTCGTGATTCTGATATTCCAAAGATTGCTTTCAGGACCAGATATGGTCATTATGAGTTCTTGGTTATGTCGTTTGGGCTGACCAATGCACCAACTGCGTTCATGCAATTGATGAACAACGTGTTTCAGCCTTATCTTGATTCCTTCATCATTGTGTTCATTGATGACATCCTAGTTTATTCTCGTAGCCAGGAAAAGCATGCTCAGCATTTGAGAGTTGTGTTACATAGGTTGATGGAGGAGAAGCTTTATGCGAAATTCTCCAAGTGTGATTTTTGGCTTGGTTCGGTAGCTTTCTTGGGGCACGCGGTGTCTAGTGAGGGGATTCAGGTTTATCCAAAGAAGATAGAGGCGATGCAGAGTTGGCCCAGACCGTCCTCAGCTTCAGAGATTAGGAGTTTCCCTGGTTTGGCGGGTTATTACCGTCGCATTGTAGAGGGATTCTCTTCTATTTCTTCACCTTTGACCAGGTTGACCCACAAGGGTGCTCCATTCAGATGGTCTGATGAGTGTGAGGAGAGCTTTCAGAAGCTCAAGTCAGCATTGACTACAGCTACAATACTAGTTTTTCCTGTTGGTTCGGGTTCTTACACAGTTTATTGTGATGC
The DNA here is from genome assembly GCA_005239505.1 of Nicotiana paniculata. Taxonomy (NCBI): domain Eukaryota; kingdom Viridiplantae; phylum Streptophyta; class Magnoliopsida; order Solanales; family Solanaceae; genus Nicotiana; species Nicotiana paniculata. Next base: position 58,724 of record ML361179.1, on the reverse strand, counting down.
TTCTAGAGTTGGCTTGGGAGCGGTATTGATGCAGGACGGTAAGGTGATTGCCTACACGTCCAGACAGTTGAAGGTACACGAGAAGAATTATCCAGTGCACGATCTTGAGTTAGCTTCCATTGTTCATGTCTTGAAGATTTGGCGGCATTATTTGTATGGAGTGCTGTGTGAGATTTTCACTGATCATCGCAGTGTGCAGTATCTTCTGAGGCATAAGGACTTGAATTTTTGTCAGAGGAGATGGTTGGATCTCCTCGAGGATTATGACCTCGCTATGTTATATCACCCGGGGAAGGCCAATGTAGTGGCCGATGCCTTGAGTCGCAGAGCATAGAGTTTGGGAGTCTAGCCTACCTTCCAGTAGCAGAGTGGCCATTAGCCCTTGATGTTCAGGACTTAGAAGGTCAGTTGTTAATATTGGATCTATCAGATCCCCCGCGGGTGTTGTCTTGTGTAGCCTCCAGGTCTTCTCTTTACGATCAGATTAGAGCACGCCAATATGATGATCCGCATTCGCTTGTTCTACAGGATAGGGTCCGCCGCGGTGGTGCCAGGGATGTGGTTATTGGTGATGATAGGATCATGAGGATGTAGGGTCGGATTTGCGTGCTCAATGTAGATGGGCTTCGAGATTTGATTCTAGCAGAGGCTCATAGTTCGCGGTATTCCATCCATCCGGGTGCCGAAAAGATGTATCAGGATTTGAGGCAGCATTATTGGTGGAGGAGGATGGAAAAGGATATTGTGGAGTTTGTGGTTCAGTGTCTCAACTGTTAGCAAGTCAAGTATGAGCACCAGAGACCAGGTAGATTGCTTCAGAGGTTTGATATTCCAGAGTGGAAGTGGGAGCGGATCACCATGGACTTCATTATTGGACTCCCACGAACTTCGAGGAGGTTTGATGCTATATGGGTTATTGTGGATCGACTGACCAAGTCCGCGCACTTCATTCCTGTTAGTACTACGTATTATTCGGAGAGGTTAGTTGAGATTTATATCAGGGAGATTGTCCGATTGCATGGGGTTCCAGTTTCTATCATTTCCGATAAAGGCACTCAGTTCACATCCCAGTTTTGGAGAGCCGTTCAGAGAGATTTANGGAGGATATGTTCCGTGCTTGTGTGATTGACTTTGGTGGTTCATGGGACCAGTTTCTGCCACTAGCGGAGTTTGCATATAATAACAGCTATCAGTCGAGTATTCAGATGGCTCCGTATGAGGCTTTATATGGTAGGAGGCGCAGATCTCCGGTTGGTTGGTTTGAGCCGGGCGAGGCTAGGCTATTGGGCACAGACTTGGTTCAGAATGCCTTGAGTAAGGCAAAGTTGATTCAGGAGTAGCTTCGCACGGCGCAGTCTAGGCAGAAGAGTTATGCGGACCAGAAGGTCCGAGATGTGTCTTTCATGGTTGGGGATAAGGTGATGCTGAAGGTATCACCCATGAAGGGTGTTATGAGATTAAGGAAGAGGGTGAAGCTGAGTCCCAGGTTCATTGGGCCATTTTAGGTGCTTCAGAGGGTTGGGGAGGTGGCTTATAGGCTTGCTATGCCTCCCAGCTTATCGAGTATTCATCCAGTATTCCATGTTTCGATGCTCCGTAAGTATGTTGGTGACCCTTCCCATGTTTTGGACTTCAGCACGGTTCAACTCGAGGGTGATATGTCATATGAGGTGGAGCCAGTGGCTATTTTGGGTTGACAGGTCAGGAAGATGAGATCTAACGATATAGTTTTAGTGAAGGTTCAGTGGAGAGGGCATCCTGTGGAGGATGCCTCCTGGGAGACCGAGCGGGAGATGCGGGACAAATATCCTCACTTATTCGAGACTCCAAGTATGTTTCTAGACCACTTCGAGGACGAACATTTGTTTAAGAGGGGAAGATGTAACGACCCCGCCAGTCGTTCCGTGAGATTTACCCCGTTTCTCCCAATTCTGCATTTGTTATATATTGCTAGCCTGTTTTTGTTGTGTTGGGTCAGTTAGTTCTGGTCCGGAGTGGTTATGGTGAGAATTGAGGCATTTAGTCTCTCAAAGTAGCCTAATAGTTGAGAAAGTCAACTGAGAGTTGACTTATTGGTAAACAATCTCGGAATGCGGATTTTATGGCTTGGATAGCATCGTTAGGTGATTTGGGACATAGGAGTGTGTTTAGAATATTTTTGTCGTGTCCGGTGTAGAATTAGGCTTGAATTGGCGAAAGTTAGTTTTTGGTGATTTCCGGTCGGCAATGGAAAATAGGCTATCGGGGTCTGAATGGAATTTCGGAAGTTGGAGCAGGTTCGTAATGTCATTTTGGTTATGTTTGCAAAATTTCAGGTCAATCGGAGGTATTTTGGTTGGTTTCTGCATAGTTGGTGAAACTTGGAAGTTTCAAAGTTCATAGGTTTGAATTTGATGTAATTTTGGTGTTTTCGCGCTGTTTTTGATGTTTCGAAGGATCGACTAAGTTGGAATAATGCTATGGGGTGTGTTAGTAAGTCTGGTTGGGGCTCGGGATCGATTTCGGAGGGTTGGCGGGATTTTGAACTTGGAAAAATTGCAGCAATAGCTGCTGGTGTGAAGTTCTGGTGTGGTTATGAAGCCGCAGGTGCGGAAGATTGGCCGCAGGTGTGGAAGGGGTCCATTAAGTGGGTTTCCGCATGTGCGCACCTGGGACCGCAGGTGCGACTAAATGTCCGCAGGTGCGGAAATGACTGGCAGAAACAATATATAAAGGGCCGCCGCGAAATTCTCTTATTTTCACCATTTTTGCATGCGGGAGGAGTTCTTTGAAGGTAATTTGGAGAAGGAAACTCGAGATTCTTCAGTAAAGGTAAGTTCTTTGGCTACTAACATCGTTCCTATGCTATTTTGTTCGGATTAGGCTTGAAAATTTAAGGATTTAAGTAGAAAAGGTTGGGAAGAAGGGGGTGGAGAATTGGAATTTCTTTTGAGGTTTTGGGTAGGCAATTGTGATCCGATTGTGATGATTTTGGTATGAGTAGAATCGTTGCAGGACGAGGTTTCTAGTGATGTAAAAATTATCGAATTCCGAGACGAGGGCCTGAGGCTCGGGTTTGACCGAATTTCGAGATATTTGTGTAATTTGATATTTTTCGATTGGGATGTGTCCCTTGATTATATATTGATGATGTTAAACTGGTTTTGGCTAGATTCAGAGCAATCGGGAGCCAATTCGAGGGGCAAGAGCATTGCGGACTAGTGTCGCGGCCCGGCAGAGGTAAGTAATGATTATACATCTTGTCCTGAGGGTATGGAACCCCGGACTGCATATTTTCTCACTGATTTTGGAATGGCGCACATGTTGGATGACGAGTATGTGGCGCGTACCGATTTTTGGATTGGACTAGGTCCTCTCCGCGGCAACTAATGAGTTGCATATTTACTCAAAACCTTATGTTAAATTATGTTCTAAAGATTTGTGAATATTTGGGCTATAAGCCGTGTTTGGGGCCTCATGCCGATCGGTTTAGACCCCTTGAGGGCTTTTTACTGCTGTTTTTCCTCACTATTTGTTGATGATTTCACTCAGCATCATTTTGCATACTGTTTTTTGAAACTCAGATTGATTTACATTACATGAGATTTAAAATGATGTTTTGGGTCGAGTACCCTATTTTTACTGATTCGCTCGAGGGGCCTTTTGAGTGGTTCTGCTGAGTATGGACGAGGGCCAAGAGTGATGGTGAGGTGCTGAGTGATATTAGCGCTTGGGATGAAGGAGCCCCTCCGGAGTCTGTACACACAGCGCACCGAGTGCCGAGTGCCGAGTGCCGAGTGATTGGGAGGCATGAGTGACTGTGAGGTGCTGAGTGATTGTGAGGTGCTGAGTGATTGTGAGGCATGCCCGAGGGGCTGATTATGTTACATGTTTTTGCCCGAGGGGCTACTTATGATTTTACTACATTCATTTGCGTACCAAATCCTTTGTTTTAAAGTTGTTAAAAATGTGCATTCTTTGAAGGACTTTTTCTGAAGTTGATTTTAAGGCATGATGATTCCGTATATCTATGTTATACTATTGTAAAGTAAGGCTGTGTATATTGTGATTTGATGGCATTGATTTTTATGTGTTTCCTTGCCGCTTAGACTTGATTTATTTTCATTACTACTGAGTTGGCGTACTCACATTACTCCCTGCACCTCTGTGTGCATATTCAGGAGCAGATATCGAGCATTAGCCTTTTATTCCGCGCGGAGCCATATTTGCGGGATATAGAGGTAGTTGTTCAGCGTCCGCAACATCGCTGTTTTCCCTTCTTGTTGTATTTAGATTTTATTCGAAGGTTTTGTATTATAATAGTCTATTTTGGATTATTCCTCTAGATGCTCATGACATGTTGGCTCCGGATTTTGTGGTTGGCGGTATTGTCTAATTGGCCTATTATTTTCAGTAATTTCTGTATATTTTTTTGTGAAATGCTTGAAACTTTATTGGGGATTTTTAAAAGAGAAATTGCGAACTTGCGGTAGTCGGCTAGCCTAGTTCCACGATAGGTGCCATCACGGTCGGTTAGGATTTGGGGTCGTGACATCGGGGCTTTAAACCAAACATACACGCAAGTCTAAAAGCATCATACGAACTTGGTCGTGCGATCAAATCATGAAAATAACATGTAAAACTATGAATTAAATATCAAAACTCATTATTTTTCTCAAGAACACTTAATGTTCATAACTTCTCAACTGGACGTCCGAATCACGTCAAATAAACTCCATTTTTTACCAAATTTCACCGTTAACCTTAAAATACTATAACAAATCTGTACCAGGCTCGGGAACAAAAATAAGGGCCCAATACCAATAATTTCAAACATTAATTCTTTTCTTTATTTCATAACTATTTCAGCAAAATAATTTCTTTCAAAATTGATTTCTAAGGCTTGGGACATCGGAATTCATTTTCGGGCATACACCCGAGTCCCATATTTTACTACGGACCTCTCGGGATCGTCGGAACACATATCCATGTCCGTTTAATCAAAATGTTGACCGAAGTCAGTTTTAATCAAATTTTAACTCTAGAAATTACTATTTCTTATATTTTCACATAAAAGCTTTCCGGTTTCACGCTCGGACTGTGTACGCAAATCGAGGTATCTAAAATTAACCTTTTTAAGGATTTTCAGCCTAAAACAGAGTCTAAATTCATAAAATGATCTCTTGGGTCATCACAAGACATAATCCCCTTCAAAGCCATTACTTTATTAATAGTACTTTTCATAAAATCTTTTGATAATATCTCCTCAAGATAAATCTACCGGAACTCAGTCCGTAACACAGAATTTGCCATGTGGTATAGGGGGAAATATCAAGTCTTGTCAATAATGCAGTGAGGGATCAGTATGAATATCCAAATTGAAATAGAAAAATAATAACACTTAAATAGGTGCAGTAAATATCAAACAAGAACAACAGAAATAATAATACAAAGACGAGTGCACGACATCACCCTTCGTGATTTTACTCTCATTCTCACCATAAATCAATAGAAATGGCATGGCATCACCCTTCATGCTTTTACTCTCATCCTCACCAAATGATAATAGAATCGGCACGGCATCACCCTTCGTGGTTTTATTCTCAATAACATGGCAAAACATCACCCTTCGTGCTTTTAATCTCAATAATATGGCACGACATCACCATTCGTGCTTTACACTCTTTCCTCACATGATAGTGAATATAAACAACGACACGACATCACCCTTCGTGCTTTACACTCTTTCCTCACATGATAATGAATATAACAATGGCAAAACATCACCCTTCATGCTTTACACTCTTTCCTCACATGATAATGCATATGAAATGGCACGACATCACCCTTCGTGCTTTACACTCTTCTCACCCAAACAAATGAAATGATAGCATTCAGACAGGTAGATCAACGGTATAAATAACAACAGAAACCATACTACCCCGACAAGGGAGTCAACAATGAAAATAACATTATTAACATCATAAACAATCATAGAAACCATACCATCCCGATAAGGGAGTTAACAACGAAAATAACGTCATTAACATCATAAACAATAATAGAAACCATACCATCTCGACAAGGGAGTCAACAATGAAAACAACATCATCCCGGCAAGGGAAACAACTATAACCAATCTCGCCTAAACAGTTAACTTCACGGAATAAAATTCAGATTGAACAAAGCCTCAACAATAGGCAACATCAAGGAATATCAACAACATAAATGCTTATCAACTAGACCTAAGTAGCACTTAAGGGAAAAGTCATATAAATCAAAATGTAAGACTCACGGGCATGCTTGACACCAACGAATGGATTTTCCAACTACGGCTAATCACCTACAAAGCTAGATGACACTAATTATAGTTAATTAGGCGGTTTAGGAAGAAAATATAGCATGGTGATAAGAGAGGTAAAATAATCAGTTAAGTCAATTAAGATCAAATAACCAACAAAGGAATCCAGAAGCAAGTAATTCAAATTTAAACATGAAAGGATGAAATTAGCAATCAAGGGCTCAAATGTAACAATTACGATTCATACACACGTATTATAAGAACCTACGAATCCTAAAAGCCCAACCTATTTGCAAATAAGTCCGAGTACGCACTTGTCACCTTACATACACGGATTGCAGTCAACAAAGAAGACTCAATCCTAAGGGGTAGTTCCCCCCCACAAGGTTAGGCAAGATACTTACCTCAAAGACGACAACAAGATACTCAAAAGTGAACTTCTTGGGCGAAAATACCTCCGAATGGCTCAAAATCAACCAAAACAACTTCAAAATGAACATAAAACGTATAAGGAACTATTTCGAATAATAATGTTTCAATCTTTATGAAATTATAAAAATCGACCCAAAAGTCGACCCCCGGGCCCGCATCTTGGAACCCAACAATTTTACAAAATCCGATTACCCATTCCGATACGAGTTCAACCATACAAAATTTATCATATTCCGATATCATTTGGTCCCTCAAATCATGATTTTTCAATTTAGGAATTTTCTTTCAAAACTCACATTTTCCTCAACCCAAAACACAAATTAAATGATAGAAATAAGAACTAATTCATGAAATATAATTAATTCTAGTGGAAGAACACTTACCTATTCGATTTGTGTGAAAAAACCTCAAAGAATCGCTAAAAACTGAGCTCTCTAAGTCAAAATACCATAAATGGTGAACAAGGGAACTATGCGAACGCATGGGCTTCTATGTGAACGCAATGAAGGAAAAACCCATTTGCCTCAGCCCTATTTCTCTACTGTGCGAACGCATTTAAGGAAAGACTGGGCAGGTCGAAGTAAAACTATGCGATCGTGACCACTATTATGCGATCGCATAGAAGGAAACCAGAAGGCAAGTTCAGCAATGGAAAAATGAGGAAAATTGACCCGAAGCCTATCCGTAACACCCCCGAGACCCCGTCTAATCACATAAACAAGTCATATAACCTAGCACAGACTCGCTCGAGGTTTCAAATCACATAAAACAATACCAAAACGACGAATCAAACCAAAAATCAAACTTATGAATTTTCAAAACTTCAGTTATCAAAACTCGCGTCGAAACCTATCAATTCAATCTGGAATGACATTAAATTTTGCAGACAAGTCACAAATAACACCACAGACCTACAGCCATTCCCGGAATTCCATTCTGAACCCGATATCAAAATTTCACCTATCGCCCGAAATCGCCGAAATTCTAACTTTCGCCAAATTATCTCAAATCCCTCTACGGACCTCCAAATCCAATTTTGAACGCACGCCTATGTCCAAAATCATCATACAAAGCTGTTGACATCAACCAAAACTCATTCCAACTCCGTTTACACAGAAGTCACACCTCCGGTCTTCCATTACTTAAGCTTCCAAAATTAAAATTTTTCTTCCAATTCGACTACGAATTATCTGGTAACTGAATCTACCATGCACGAAGTTCGATATACCAAATATGAAGTTGTTCATGACCTTACGCCACTGAACGGAGATTAAATTCTCAAAATGACCGGTCGGGTCGTTACATTAATATTTATTCTTTCATGCTTATTCTCATGATAACATAATAGACAGATAAAATTTGACATCAGATACATATAATGTCCTTTCAATTTTAGATGTCTTTATAGTTGTACATTATTTGTTGATGTGAATTTGTATGTGCATTTTGTAGTTCTCTTGATCTAGAGTGTTTTAAATATTCTCTTTTAACAACTTGAAGAGGAAATATGATATTAGTTATTTCGGTAGTTGTGGAATTTCTTGACATGTCAAAAGGAAAATAAGTTTATGTTTCTTGAGATCACGAGAATAAATTGTATTTACATTTATATACTATTTAAAAGGTTGGTGACCTTTTGTCATGAATTTGATAACTACGGACATACATATTTTCTAATTTGGAGAAAATATTTTGGGTGAAGCTATATTATTACCTCGTTATTTATAAAATGGAGCTCCTTATGAGTTGTGAAATGATTATGTCATGCCCCAAAACCAGGGAGCACGACTGGCGCTCAACCGAGTAAACCCGACTGAGCAAGCCTGTTAGGTTTCATTCTACCCAAACTAATTTATGAATAATTAAGAGATAAATTATATCAATCATACTTTATAATATTTTCATAAACCTCCATTTTTGTTTTTATTAGCAGTTTCAACCATAATATCCAGAATATAACAATTAATAGATACGAAGGGAACATTCTGCCAAATAACAACATTTCTAGTTCACATTTTTAGTACCCGACACCACCCACAATCTGTCTACGGAGCCTCTAAAGATGGGAAAAAAGAAAAAGTGACCCTGCAGGCGATAAGGCCCCGGCTATACCTTAAAGCATAACAACATAAGCAAAAGAAAATGTGACATATTCTATACATAACCCCGGAAGGAAATGGGGCTCACTAAGACTACTGTGGAGAGAAAGAGAAGGCATCGCTACCTGCGATCAACGCTACCAGCTACAGAGCCACCTACATCCATAAGAAGATGTAGCACCCCCGACAAAATAGACGTTATGTCACGACCCAGATTTTCCACCCTCGGGAGTCGTGATGGCGCCTACTATTGGGATCTAGGAAAGCCAAACTTTAATTACCTTTTTCATTAAGACATTACCTCTTTTAACAAATATCAGCAATCGCATGCAAATAATGGAATTTAATAATAAAGCGGAAGTCTTAAATTATAGAAAAAACTGAATAGAAATGCGGAAAATTCAACATAAGCCTCTACCCAAGACTGGTGTCACAATACTTATGAACTACTAAGAGTACTAAATACAATCGTCTGAAAGAAAACACAACTGTTTGTCTCGAGTACAATGAGATAATAGACTGAAATAATAGATAGAGAAGACGTCGCGCCTGCGGACGCCTGCAAGGCTACCTCGGTATCTCGCTGGACTGAAGGCCTGCTCCCGCACTACTGCTGCTGTCCAAGACCTGGATCTGTGCAAAAGAGCACAGAGTGTAGTATCAGCACAATCGACCCCATGTGCTGGTAAGTACCTAACCTAACCTCGGTGAAGTAGTGACGAGGCTAGAACTGGACTACCAAGTAAACCTGTGCAGTTCGAATATATGTATATACAACGGAAAAGAAATACATATCAAACAATGCAAGGCATCACCCTTCGTGCTTTACACTCTTTCCTCACAATATCAAACAATGCACGGCATCACCCTTCGTGCTTTATCACTCTTCCTCACCCAAACAACATTCACAAATAAGGGGCAAGGAAATAAACAAATAATGATAGAAATCCCGGCAAGGGAACGCAATTAAACAATTAAATCCCGACAAGGGAACAACATCACTAAGTTTCCATATCCCGGCAAGGGAGAAAATCAACAAACAACAAAACGTCCCGGCAAGCGAATAAACCAATAACTCTTTCTCTTTCTTTCACTTTCATCTCATAGCTCACATTATCACTTGAGCCAATGCTCCAAAGATTTAATTATCTCATATACCTTCACAATTTGTATTTCAACTCGAGCCAACGCTCCACGAAGTTTAAAGATCACAATTCCTTTCACATACTTGTTACAACATATAAAAATCATCAATTAAGCATGGAAGTTATAAGAAAAACCAAAATATTCGCAATACAAAGACTCGCGGTCATGCTAGACACCAATGTATAGATACTCGTCACCATGCCTATACATCGTACTCGACAATTAGCAAGTAGTAAATAAGACTTAACTCCTATTCCCTCAAGCTAAGGTTAGACCAAACACTTACCTCAAATTTCACGGCCAAATCAATCCACAACAACCGCTTTCCCTCTCGAATTCGGCTCCAACTCAATCAAATCTATACAATAATGACTTCATAATATCAATATATGCTAAAAAAATCAATCCCAATGCCTAATTATAGTTTTCCAAGCTTTCTTCCCAAAATCCCAAAAATCGACCCCGGGCCTAGTTGGTCAAAACACGAGGTTCGGACCAAAACCATGTCACCCATTCACCCACGAGCCCGAATATATAAATTGTTTTCAAATTCGACCCCAAACGAGGTCTAAATCAAGAAAATTCAAAAATCCCTAACTCTACCCATTTCCCCCAATTTCTACCCTAAATTACATGTTTTAGGCTTAGGATTTCATTAGATGTTGAAGAAAATGGAAGGAAACAAGCAAGGATTAATAACCCAAGAAGTCTTTGGTGAAGGATAGCTTCAATGGATGCCTAAGGACCTTGGAGAAGAAGGAGTTCGTGAAAACTTAATGAATTCCCGTAGCTACTATTTCTTAAAATAAGAAAATATAATTGGGTAAAAATGTTCTTCGCGTTCGTGACAGGCAGGTCGCGTTAGCGAAGGGTAAGACTTAACAGACCATCGCGATTGCGGAAGGGTGAACGCGAACACAATGAGTATAAAGGCTGGGTTCCAGAAATTGACCTACGCGAATGCGTGGGACATCACGCGAACGCGATGAAGAAGTCTGACAAGCTACGCGAACGCGGTCAAATGTATGCAAATGCGAAGAGGAAAAGAGGGCTAAGCCCTCAGGGTCAAATAACCCTACGGGATCGCGAAGGAATGGATGCGAACGCGATGATAGAAAAACTTAAAGCTTCGCGAATGCAGGAGAGGCGTCACGAACGCGTAGAACAAATGGGACCTGCAACAGCTGAAGCAAAAACGTGCAATGTTTCCTAAGTTTAAAATCACTCTGAAACACTCCCGAGCCCTCGGGGCTCCTAACCAAACCCATGCCCTAACTCAACAACATCCTACGAAATCGTGCCATCAAATCGCCAAAATAACATAAAAAAATAACGAATCAAACCTCAAAATCACTAGTTTTCCCTCAAACTTCATTAACTTTCAAATTTAGAACTTTAAGTCCGAAACACGTCAAACGCCATCCAATTTCTACCAAACATCACAGAAATAACTTAAACCACATATAATACCTGTACCGGGTGCCAGAACCAAAATACGAGCTCGATACCAACACGTTCTAACAAATTTTCATTTCAATTTTCTTTATAAATTTCAGAAAAACAATTTTACTCAAAAATTCATTTCTCGGGCTTGGGACCTCGGAATTCGATTCCGGGCATACGCCCAAGTCCCATATTTTCCTACAGACCCTCCGGGACCGTGAAATCACGGGTCCTGGTCCGTTTACCCAAAATGTTGATAGGAGTCCAATTTACTCTTTTTAATATCAAATTTTAGCATTTTTCACAGAATTTCATTTTTAAGCTTTTCGGCTACGCGGTCGGACTGTGCACGAAAATTGAGGCAACTAAAGATAAGGTTTTCAAGGCCTAGAAAGCACGAAATGGGTAAGAAAATAGGTGATGACCCTTTGGGTCATCACATTCTCCACCTCTAAAATAACCGTTCGTCCTCGAACAGACAGAAGAAGGAAGTACCTGAGTCGGGGAATTGATGAGGATAACGACTCTGCATATCGGACTCGGACTCCCAGGTCGATGGCTCAGGAGGCTGACCACTCCACTGAACACGAACAGAAGGGAAACTCTTGGATCTAAATTGGCGAACCTGGCGGTCTAGAATAGTTACCGGCTCCTCCTCATAAGATAAGTCCTTGTCCAACTGAATAGTGCTGAAATCTAACACGTGCGCTGGATCGCCGTGATACCTCCGAGGCATGGACACATGAAAAACTGGATGTACGGCTGATAAGCTAGGCGGCAATGCAAGTCTATAAGCCACCTCTCCCACTCGATCAAGAATCTCAAACGGACCAATGAACCTAGGGCTAAGCTTGCCCTTCTTCCCAAATCTCATCACGCCCTTCATAGGCGACACTCGGAGCAATACTCGCTCACCAACCATGAAAGCCATATCTCGAACCTTGCGATCTGCATAACTCTTTTGCCTGGACTGAGTTGTACGAAGCCTATCCTGAATGATCTTGACCTTGTCCAAGGCCTCTTGAACCAAATCCGTACCTAACAACCGAGCCACTCCTGGCTAAAACCATCCAACCGGAGATCGACACCGTCTACCATATAAAGCCTCATAAGGAGCCATCTGGATACTCGACTGGTAGATGTTGTTGTAAGAAAACTCTGCTAAAGGCAAGAACTGATCCCATGACCCTCCAAAGTCAATAACACAATCTCGTAGCATATCCTCCAATATCTGAATAGTCCGCTCAGACTGTCCATCTGTCTGAGGATGAAATGATGTACTCAACTCAACCTGGGTGCGTAACTCTCGCTGAACTGCTCTCCATAAACGCGAGGTAAATTGCGCACCCCGGTCCAAAATGATAGATACTGGTACACCATGAAGGCGGACAATCTCCCGGATATAGATCTCAGCTAACCTCTTGGATGAATGGGAGACTGCCACAGGAATGAAATGCGCTGACTTGGCCAGCCTATCAACAATGACCCAAACTGCATCGAACTTCTTCCGGGTCAACGGAAGTCCAGTAACGACGTCCATAGTGATCCTCTCCCACTTCCACTCGGGAAGCTCAATCCTCTGAAATAAACCGCCAGGCCTCTGATGCTCATACTTAACCTCTTGACAATTCAAACACCGCACCACATATGCCACAATATCCTTCTTCATTCTACGCCACCAATAATGTTGCCGCAAATCCTGATACATCTTCGCGGCGCCCAGATGAATAGAGTACCGGGAACTATGGGCCTCCACTAAGATTAACTCTCGAATCCCATCAACATTGGGCACACAAACTTTCCCCTAAAATCTCAAAACACCATCATCATCTAAGGTCACCTGCTTGGCGCCTCCGCGCTGCAACGTGTCTCTAAGGACACACAAATGGAGATCATCAAATTTTCAATCACGGATACGCTCCAATAATGAAGAACGAGCGACCGTACAAGCCAACACTTGACTAGGCTCATAAATATCCAACCTCACAAATCGATTGGCCAAAGACTGAACATCCAAAGCAAGCGGCCTCTGACTGATCAGAATAAAAGCAAGACTGCCCATACTAGCTGACTTCCTACTGAAAGCATCGGCCACCACATTGGCCTTCCCCGGGTGATATAAGATGGTAATATCATAATCCTTCAACAACTCCAACCACCTCCTCTGCCTCAAATTCAACTCCTTTTGCTTGAACAAGTACTGAAGACTCTTATGATCCGTGAACACCTCACACGCCATACAGATAGTGCCTCCAAATCTTCAATGCGTGAACAATGGCTGCCAACTCCAAAATCATGCATTGGATAGTTCTTCTCATGAATCTTCAACTGCCTCATAGCATAAGAAATGAACTTGCCATCCTGCATCAACACTGCACCAAGCCCAATACGGGAAGCATCGCAATAGACTGTATAAGTCCCTAAATCTGTGGGCAAAAATAATATCGGTGCCATAGTCAGAGATGTCTTGAGCCTCTGAAAGCTCGCCTCACACTCGTCCAACCATCTGAACTGGGCACCCTTCTGGGTCAACCTGGTCATCAGGGCTGCAATAGATGAGAACTCCTCCACGAACCGATGATAGTAGCCTGCCAATCCCAAGAAACACTGAATCTCTGTGGCTGATGTTGGTCTAGGCTAGTTATTTACTGCCTCAATCTTCTTCGGGTCAAACTGAATACCCTCTGCTGATACGACATGACCCTAGAATGCAACTGAACTTAACCAAAACTCACACTTAAAAAATTTTGCATATAGCTGACTATCCTTTAGAGTCTGAAGAACCACTCTGAGATGTTGCTCGTGCTCCTCCTGGCTGCGAGAGTATATCAATATATCATCAATGAAGACTATCACGAACGAGTCCAAATAAGGCTTGAACACTCGTTTCATCAAGTCCATAAAAGCTGCTGGGGCATTTGTCAACCCAAACAACATGACCAAAAACTCGTAATGCCCGTACCGAGTGCAGAAAGCTGTCTTAGGGACATCAGATGCCCTAATCCTCAACTGATGGTAACCAGATCTCAAGTCTATCTTTAAAAATACCTTGTCACCTTGAAGCTGATCGAACAAATCATCAATCCTCGGCAGTGGATACTTATTCTTGATGGTAACCTTGTTCAATTACCGTAATCAATGCACATCCTCACAGAACCATCCTTTTTCTTCAAAAACAACATCGGTGCACCCCAAGGCGAAATGTTGGGTCTAATGAAACACTTCCCCAAGCAAATACTGCAACTGTTCCTTCAACTCTTTCAACTCTGGCGGGGCCAGATCAATGTAGTAATCAATGTCCCTGTCGGGTTGCATCCCCGACAGGTCTGAAGGGAAGACCTCAGGAAACTCATGAACCACGGGTGCCGAATCAATAGAGGGAACCTCAACACTGGAATCGAGCACATAAGCAAAACACATCTTCTCGACCATACACCGAGCCTTCACGTACGAAATAACACTGCGGGTAGAATGACCAAGAGTCCCTCTCCACTCTAAACGGGGTAAATCCGGTAAGGCTAAGGTCACAGTCTTGGCATGGCAATCCAAGATAGCATGATATGGGGATAACCAGTCCATCCCCAATATAACATCAAAGTCGACCATATCTAAAAGCAACAAATCAGCACGGGTCTCAAGACCCCCAATCGCCAAAACACAAGAACGATGGACTCGATCGACCACGATAGAATCATCCACCGGTGTAGATACATAAACAGGAATACTCAGTGGATCTCTAGGCATGACCAGGTAAGGAGCAAAATAAGAGGAAACATACGAATACGTAGACCCTGGATCAAATAGCACTAAAGCATCTCTATCACAGACCAGAATAGTACCCGTAATGACTGCATCTAAAGACTCAGCCTCTGGAATAGCTACAAGATCATAACATTGGGGTTGGGCCCCATCACCCTGAACCACATCTCTGGGACGACCGGCTGCTGGCTGGCCTCCACCTCTGGCAGCCTAAGCTCCACCTCTATGACCTATACCTCCATCTCTAGCACCTCTACCCCCCCACCTCTAACTGGATGGGTAGGCTGTGGAATACCTGGTGCCTGTACCATGGCACGAGAACCCTGATGCTGCGAACTACCTGGTGCTCGAGGGAAAAATCTGGCAATGTGACCCGGATCGCTACAAGTGTAACAAGACCTCGGCTGCTGAGGGAACTGAGTCTGACCCTGTCAACCTGAATGACCACCTCGGAAACTCTGAAGCGGCGGTGCACTGATGGGAGCTGGTGGCGCACTGTAAGGCTGCTGATCAGAATAGTGCGTCTGAGAACCACGACCACCTGAAGCACCATGGGAAACCTGGAGAGATGACTAAAAGGGCCTGGGAGGATGGCCTCTGCTGTATGAATCTCTAACTCTAGACGAGGTACCACTGAATCTTCCTGAGTGACGGGGCCTTTTATCCGACCCATGACTTCCTCCCTATGACAGAACCATCTCAACTCGGCGAGCCACATTGGCCGCCTCCTGAAAAGTGATATCACTCCCGGCCTCCTTGGCCATCTGAAGACGCATCGGCTGAATAAGACCATCCATAAACCTCCTCACCCTCTCTCTCTCGGTGGGGAGTATAACAAGAGCATGGAGAGCTAGATCAACAAACCCGGTCTCATATTGAGTGACCGTCATGGAACCCTGCTGGAGGCGCTCGAACTGCCTCCGAAAGGCATCTCTCTGGGTAACAGGGAGAAACTTCTCCAGAAACAACTCTGTAAACTGCTCCCAAGTCAAAGATGGCGACCTTGCTGGCCTGGCTAAGCAATAATCTCTCCACCAAGTCTTGGGGTATCTAGACAGTCGAAAGGTAGCAAAATCAACTCCATTGGTCTCAACGATCCCCATGTTCCGAAGAACCTCATGGCAACTATCCTGATAATCCTGGGGATCCTCTGTGGTTTCACCACTGAATGTAGAAGTGAAGAGCTTGGTAAACCTATTCATCCTCCACAGAGCATCGGCGGGCATAGCCGCTCCATCGCCGGTCCGAGTCACGACACTCGGCTGGACTACCATAGCTGGCTGAACCACTAGAACCTGAACCTGAGGAGCTACCTGCTACGGAGTACGTGTAGTAGGAGTCCCCTCGTCCAGCCTGAGAAGTGGCTGGTTCTGGAAGCAAACCCACTCGGGTGACACTCTCCATGAGGCCTACCAATCGGGCTAGAGCATCCTGAAGAACTGGCGTGGCAATGAACCCCTCCGGGACCTGAGCTGGGTCCACCGGAGTTGTTGGTGATGGAACCTCCTCCTCGAAATCAACCTGAGGCTCCGCCACTGGTGCTGCTGCTCGGGGCTGAGCTTTTCCCCTACCTCGGCCTTTGCCCTTAGTGGGAACTGCTACTGGGGGCTCGGGCTGCTGAGCGGTAGATGAGGAAGTGCGTGTTCTCGCCATCTGTGAAAGAACAAAGTTAATTCAATCAGTATTTGAGGAACCAATCCGCACGATAAAAAAGAACAAATCTGAAACTTCCCTAACTCTGTATCCTCTAGGGGATAAATACAGACGTCTCCATACCGATCCCTCGAACTTCACTGAGCTTGTCCGTGAGTTGTGAGACCTATGTAACCTAGAGCTCTGATACCAACTTGTCACGACCCGGATTACCCACCCTCCGGAGTCGTGATGGCGCCTACTATTGGGAGCTAGGCAAGCCAAACCTTAATTACCTTTTTCATTAACACGTTACCTCTTTAAACAAATATCAGCAATCGCATGCAAATAATGAAATTTAATAATAAAGCGGAAGTCTTAAATTATAGAAAAAACTGAATAGAAATGCGGAAAATTCAACATAAGCCTCTACCCAAGATTGGTGTCACAATACTCATGAACTACTAAGAGTAATAAATACAATCGTCTGAAAGAAACACAACTGTTTGTCTCGAGTACAATGAGATAACAGACTGAAATAATAGATAGAGGAGACGTCGGGCCTGCGGACGCCTGCAAGACTACCTCGGTATCTCGCTGGACTAAAGGCCTTCTCCCGCACTACTGCTACTGTCCAAGACCTGGATCTGTGCAAAAGAGCACAGAGTGTAGTATTAGCACAACCGACCCCATGTGCTGGTAAGTGCCTAGCCTAACCTCGGCGAAGTAGTGACGAGGCTAGAACCAGACTACCAAGTAAACTTGTGCAGTTCGAATATATGTATACACAACGGAAAAGAAATACAGGAAGTAATCAGTCAATAAAGGAAGGGGAACATGTTGTGGGGAGATAACAATTTCATATAAGAAATCTCAAATAAATAAAGGAAGAACAAGGCCAGAATATCAATAAGGATCAGAAATCACAAACTTGCACGACATCACCCTTCGTGCTTTTACTCTCGTCCTCACCAAATCAATCGTATCAATAATCATGTGCATGACATCACCCTTCGTGCTTTTACTCTCGTTCCTCACAGTATAATCAATGAATATCAGTATATAATGGTACATCGTATGTCACAACATCACCCTTCGTGCTTTACACTCTTTCCTCACAATATCAAATAATGAATATCACTACAGAATGGTACATCGTATGGCACGACATCACCCTTCGTGCTTTACACTCTTTCCTCACATTATCAAACAATGCACGACATCACCCTTCGTGCTTTAACACTCTTCCTCACCCAAACAACATTCACAAATAAGGGGCAAGGAAATAAACAAATAATGATAGAAATACCGACCAGGGAACGGAATTAAACAATTAAATCCCGTCAAGGGAACAACATCACTAAGTTTCCATATACCGGCAAGGGAGAAAATCAACAAACAACAAAACGTCCCGGCAAGGGAATAAACCAATAACTCTTTCTCTTTCTTTCACTTTCATCTCATAGTTAACATTATCACTTGAGTCAATGCTCCAAAGATTTAATTATCTCATATACCTTCACAATTTTTATTTCAACTCGAGGCAACGCTCCACGAAATTTAAAGATCACAATTCCTTTCACATACTCGTTACAACATATAAAAATCATCAATTAAGCATGGAAGTTATAACAAAAACCAAAATATATGCAATATAAGGACTCACGGTCATGCTAGAAACCAATGTATAGATACTCGTCGCCATGCCTATACATCGTACTCGACAATTAGCAAGTGGTAAATAAGACTCAACTCCTATTCCCTCAAGCTAAGGTTAGACCAAACACTTACCTCAAGTTCCACGGCCAAATCAATCCACAACAACCGCTTTCCCTCTCGAATTCGGCTCCAACTCAATCAAATCTATACAATAATGACTTCATAATATCAATATATGCTAACAAAATCAATCCCAATGCCTAATTATAGATTTCCAAGCTTTCTTCCAAAATCCCAAAAATCGACCTCGGGCCTACTTGGTCAAAACACGAGGTTCGGACCAAAACCATGTCACCCATTCACCCACGATCCCGAATATAATTTGTTTTCAAATTCGACCCCAAAACGAGGTCTAAATCAAGAAAAATCAAAAAGCCCTAACTCTACCCATTTCCCCCAATTTCTACCCTAAATTACATGTTTTAGGCTTAGGAATTCATTAGATGTTGAAGAAAATGAAAGGAAACAAGCAAGGATTACTAACCCAAGAAGTCTTTGGTGAAGGATAACTTCAATGGACGCCTAAGGACCTTGAAGAAGAAGGAGTTCGTGAAAACTTAATGAATTCCCATAGCTACTATTTCTGAAAATAAGAAAATATAACTGGGCAAAAATGCCCTTCGCGTTTGCGACAGGCCGGTCGCGTTCACGAAGGGTAACACTTAACAGACCATCTCGATTGCGGAAGGGTGAACAAGAACGCAAAGAGTAAAAAGGCTGGTGTCTAGAAATTGACCTACGCAAATGCGTGGGACATCACGCGAACCCGATGAAGAAGTCTGGAAAGCTACGCGAACGCGGTCAAATGTATGCGAATGCGAAGAGGAAAAGAGGGCTAAGGCCTCAGGGTCAAATAACCCTACAGGATCGCGAGGGAATGGATGCGAACGCGATGAAGGAAAAACTTAAAGCTTCGCGAACGCGGGAGAGGCGTCACGACCGCGTAGAACAAATGGAACCTGCAACAGCTGAAGCAAAAACCTGCAATTTTTCCTAAGTTTAAAATCACTCTGAAACACTCCCGAGCCCTCGGGGTTCCTAACCAAACACATGCACTAACTCAACAACATCCTACGAACCTAACCGTGCCATCAAATCGCCAAAATAACATCAAAAACAACGAATCAAACCTCAAAATCACTAGTTTTTCCTCAAACTTCACTAACTTTCAAATTTAGAACTTTAAGTCTGAAACACGTCAAACGACGTCCAATTTCAACAAAACTTCACAGAAATATCTTAAACCACATATAAGACATGTACCGGGTGCCGAAACCAAAATATGGGCCCGATACCAACACATTCTAACCAATTTTCATTTCAATTTTCTTTATAAATTTCAGAAAAAAAATTTTACTCAAAAATTCATTCTCAGGCTTGGGACCTCGGAATTCGATTAAGGGCATATGCCCAATTCCCATATTTTCCTACGGACACTCTGGGACCGTCAAATCACGGGTTCGGATCTGTTTACCCAAAATGTTGACCGGAGTCCAATTTACTCAATTTAATATCAAATTTTAGCATTTTTCACAGAATTTCATATTTAGACTTTCCGGTTACGCGCCCGGACTGCGCTTGTAAATCGAGGCAAATAAAGATGAGGTTTTCAAGGCCTCAGAAGCACGGAATGGGTAAGAGAATAGGTGATGACCCTTTGGGTCGTCACACAATGTACCATTGAATAGTACTAGTATGTATGAACAAACTCTACTCTAGATGATAAACTGTGAGCATATAGAAATGAAATCAGAGACATCCACTAACATTACACAGAATTAGGAAGAACACAAGCAAGAATCACCATAGTTTCTTAATCCGTTATTCCGTCTTTTGAATAGTAGTCCTTTAAGGCCAAGTGCCACAATTTTTATAATGCCACCGTATCTTTTACACAGAGTCCGGTCTCGGCCCGACAGACTAAGACATCCCAAGTGAGACATCATCAGCATCATAATTCATAATACCACTGTTTCATTTTCAAGCGGAGTCCGATCTTGGCCCGATCGAGTAAGCCATCTCACTTGATATAGTGAGACATAACCAGTATCATACTTTCGATGCAAATACCACCATGTGTACAACATGGAGTCCGATCTCGGACCGACCGGCTAAGCCCTCTCTTTTTGGGACATAAACATATCAATTTAATTATTCGATTCACATTCATTTTCCATCATTTATTATAAAGTTCTTGGCACTTGGGCATATCTAACAATTTGTGTCCCATTCCTCTCTTTAACCGTTTCATATAATCATATCATATTTATGAGAACCAACATATAAGGATTCGTACACTGATAAAAAGGTGCTTGATAATAAAAATTTACATTTTCAAGTAGCATAGTGACATGGTAGCAACTTAGAACAATATGGAAATAGAAATTTCCCAACTTAACACATTGAAACCATCAATCTTTTTCAGCGGATCAAACAAGGAACTCATACCTGGTATTTGAACACCAATAAGTTCATTCGATGAAGATTCGAGTTAGTCATACATACCTCAAAGAGCTTTTCCTTAAGTTTCTACAATACATCAACACCTCTAGCAATAACAATCTATGAGGATATAGCGGAAATCAATTAATAATTAGGAAGATTACCCATGGTGTAACACTCTTAGGAATTTCTTCAAATACCTAACATGTGAAGTAGACTACAAGGTTTAAAATGGTAATTCCTTCTTCCCTCAACCAATTTTAACATAAACTACTCAAATTAGTTCTTTAATATCACATACTATAACTTAGTCCCACATGCATGGCCTATTTCTAACCCCCACAACATAATTAACCCTTAACCTTTTGCATGAAATCTTGGAAGTAGGACTTACCCGGATGGAAGACAATCTAGTGGTTATCTTCCTTCTTTTTTGAAGGCTTGAGCAAGACTTGGGGTGATTATGAAGCTAGGACCCTTCTTTATCTCTCTATATGCTCTCAACCCTCTGTAAAATCAGTAGAAAATGACCCCCAATGAAGCCCCTAAACCTATTTATCAAAATGGGATCGGGTTATAAAAATAGGTAAAATAAGCCTCCAAAATCGGGTTTGCGGTCGCATAATGGACCGCAAAACAGGAATGTGGGTCACAAAATGGATCGCGGATTTGGTTCCCAGAACTGGGCTGCACTGGACAGGTTTGCGACCATTTTGTGGTCGCATAACCACTTTTGCGATTGCATAATGGTCGCATAATGGCCGCAGAATCGCAATATGCCAACCTTTGGTAATTTGATCATAACTTTGAGTAGGAATGTCCAAATGATGAATGGTTTGAAGATTTCCAAACTAGACTCGAAGAACTTTAATTTGGTAGGTTTTTCATCACATAAAACCTTATATATATTTATATATTCTCGTTCAAAGTGTGGAGTTGTGCAAACACATTTGGAATTTAAGCCTATTATGAAAATTTCCAATTTGGCTTAGACTGAGGCCTCTCCTTGGACCCCACATTACTTATTATATGACTTATACACTTATTTACATCACATTTATAGCACATAAAATATTATAATTAGCCTACCTAGCACCCCGAAATCCTAAATTTCTTAGCAAAATTTTTCAGACCATACATTCTCCCCCGCTTAGTATCATTCGTCCTCGAATGAGAGATAGAGCCTGCCCCAAACACCTAACATAACATATCTCTTTTCTAACCTACCTCAAGTTCCTAAATTTTGACTAACTCCCAAATTTTTCAAAAATTTCGACAGCATCTCCTTTGTAACTAGGTCTATCCACCTGCCATAGAACCACCAAAACAATCCTAAAAACTCATCAATAACTCGACAAAGCACCAAAATGTATATATCCATAACACTAATCTCAGCATTAAAAAACTACATTATCATAATAATACCTAAACATGGACTGCACATTTCTAAATCATAATACCTATAAGCCACCCTTCAAATCAATACTAATTATTATACAATCTAGCAAAAAAATTTCCTTTCCATGACACTTTCGGCCTTCAAGGTGGTCTCCTCGACTTACAGGCTTTGCCATAGCACATTCACGGAAAAAAATCCCAACCCCCAAACTTATATAACAAGGATGACAGCTAGATATCTCGCATAAGATAACTATCCATTAACTTCACCTTCAATAATTTCCACCGGGATGATACACAGAATCTCCAACTACCTTCTTAGACATAGACATATGAAAACATAAAATACATGAGGAATAGCTACAGGGAAACATCATACTCCTAGTGCAGCCTAGTGGGAAATGCACTTATGTACCCTTCATTATCAATTCACATAACATCTATTGAGAATAACCTGTTCACCCTACTGAATTGTAAATCTCTACGCGAACACCCAAACTAAACATGTGGTGAGCTTCACGATTACTGTAAGATGTGCTATCATAAATTGACCATAAAATTACTTATAGAATATATGTGATCACATGGTGATGCTTCCTTTTGACACGTTTGTACCTTCAATACCAAATAGGCCTAACACAATAAGGAACAACGGAGTTCAAGATTGGGCAGCAATTATTCAGGAATCCATTAATGTGCTTAGTAGAGTATTTCATGAGGTTATATACTAAGAGACACGAGGATATCTACTAACGATGTTGACATGTTTTAATCCCGCTGACGACACCAATTATCAGATAAATGAAACATAGTGGTAACTCGTATTCTTAGATGAGCTGGATACCATATACATAATCTTTAGTTTTGCAAGAACTGGTCAAGTATGATACACCAGTTGTATCCCTGAGTTTAAGGTAAGTAGTTCAGCTCAAATAATAAGACTTTTACAATGTGGGTGTGATCGAGGCCACAAAAAAAATACATGGAATTTGATTTCACTCCGAACAATAAACGACACAAGGACACTATGCCACAAGCGCACGAGGATGGAAAAGAAGTCACCCACTTATGAAATTATCATAATTTGAACAATTAACCCTTCTCGACAACTGATCCTATAATGGATTATTAAAGGTAAGACAACTGGTCTTCCGAATCAATGTGCTTATGGTATGTGCAAAAGTCTGGAAGCATCTAATCTCAACCCTCTTACAGGTGAAACCACATAGCTAGAACCTCCTACCATAGGGGTAAAATTATGTATTGGTTAGAGGGTTTCTAATGGTTGATGTAACGCTCTGGAAAGAAAGAAAATTAAAACTCCTATCCTCCCTAAGGAGGTGGAATGCCAAGGGTAGCAAAACTCCCCGCACATGATAATGACATTGTCAATAATCCTAGAAGCCGAGTGAGAAAAAGGCCACGTAATCCATCCAATCCGACCCATTTAAGACTTTGAAAAGGGGACACACTTTGATTTGAAATCACGTCAATATTATCTTGAACTTAAGGAAAATCATTATTTTTGGAACACATGAGGCAAGCCCACGTAGCCCTAGAAAAATCATCAACAATGGCGAGAAAGTGCTTAAGACCATTACGAGTTAGTGTAGGATAAGGCACGTCTGAATGCATTTATCAGAGAGAAATAACCTAGGTGATCTAGTCATAGGGGCATCAGAGCAGGTAAATGATTGTTTAGAAGAACATGTACAAGTAATACCAGCAATAATTATTTATTCTAACAAAAGGAATATGTCCCCATCCTTGATGCTATAAGACTTCCTCTTTGATGCCATAAAACATAAAATGAGTTTTACAATGAGAGTTATCAGATGAAAGGGATAGTAGGGCCGCAAAACTAAAAAGCAACATTTGGAATCAACAAGCTTAAACTGAGTTGAAGACATTAGAAGTCTGTAGTAAAGGGGAATTTAACCACTTCCAGTGTCCTTATTAGAAAAGGGGGGGGGGGCTTGTAGAGTACATGAAAGTGAGGTGAATTGAGTCGAATCATATAGTTGGATAACTAGTCGAGAAATTGAGATAAGATCGTATTGAAAAATACAGAGAAATGATACATGGTGCAAGGTAAATGAAAAGAAAGTGAGAGAGCCTATGAAGTAACCTTTACATTGTAACCACTAGGAAGGGTGGTAATATAAGGGATTACGAGAAGCTAAATTTTTTAAAAAAGATCTCTGAATGTAATCACTTGATGTATAGCACCAGAATTCAAAAATCCAATTATGTTTAGCAACTCTACTTCACAATGAAGCACTACAACACACTTCTACTCTACCAGCTATTATCAGCCAAATTGGGAGGTGCTATAAGACTTGACTGAGAGAAAGGTTTTGACATATGAATGTGCTACTAGGTGTATTGCTCCTTGGTTAACCCAAAATCAAAAGGTGAGAGTTAGACTGATAAGCGGATCATTGGACTAGCACATGAATAGATAATCCATTATTAAAAGGGAGATCATTCAATCTCCGCAATTGCGGCATGCTATCAACCCTTGATAAATTTGAAGTGAGGTGGGAACCCATGTAATTTGTGGCATTTGTTAATCCATTGACCAGATATCTTGAAGTATTTTCAAATTAGAGCTACTCTTTCTAGGTCAAATTTCAACCTTTAAGTGTAGTTCTTCTAAAGGGAATAGGGTTGAGAATGTGTAGTATGGGTGATATTGAATGAAGCAGATTCGTAGCTAAAGTGAGAGGATGGATTGACTTGCCTCCGCCACCTATAATTCTATATCCTTGTTTAGTTATGTCAGAATACTAAAAATCCCAGTAATATCAGAAGACCGAAAACTAGTTAACCAGAAAATAAAGGTATTGTTACATCTATCTGGATTAAGCTGAATTGGCAAGGGGATTCGGGTGGATCACCATCGATAACGAAAAATTTATTTCTGGATGCCCAGGACACTGGAAAAATAGGACAACAACCAGGGGAATACCGGGCATATTGGAGGAATTAACAAAAAGAGGATTTGAGGTTTCGAGGGGTAAACTCAAAAGCCTCACGGCTAGTGGAGCCAGTACTAACATTAAAATAAGTTGGATTCATAGAAAAATAGAGCAATTAACAGATAGAGACACTCAAACAAGTATCATGCAAATCAAAAAAGGAGAGAAAGTACTCATCTTCCTTACAACCAGTAGAAGGATAACCTCCAAGAATAATATGAACACAAGAATAAATAGCATGATCCATCTACAAAAATAGAGGCACGACAAACCCTAACTTCGATGGAGATTTAGCAATGTCACCAAAAGTAATTGATCAGACCAAATCTAGTAAATAACTTGCAAGAGAAGAGGGCGAGCTCACCAAGCAAATGAAAATCTTGTCGATTCCAATCATTAGGTTAAAATGAAAGTCTCAACAAAGCAGAGTGAGGGCACTGCCAGACTAAAGAGGATGATAAAACAAGGCCAGATCTTCACTATGATACTATCTCAACATTCATACTGAAGCGAAAACTCAAAGAAAATGGCCTTTGGTTTTGAATAAAGAAGAACAAAGGGTCGAGAGACAATATTTTTTATTTTTGCGCTCAATATTAGAATTGTCCATCCATTCATTCGGTAAGAAGTTCTTCGGGTATAGTCCCTTGTTGAGAGTTTAGAAAGGCATGTCAGAAGTAGTAATTCTATAGTTACAACTCAAATCAAGGACATGATTATAGAGCTCTATATCATAAGAGATTGCATATAAGAAAATTTCCGGTGGAGTGGATTCACGAAATAGTGGATCTCGTTCAAAGAGTAGGTGCATGCAATGTTTTCTTTGGGCAGCCCCTTTCGGACTCAATGGTGGGATCATCCCCTCCTTGTGGCTTCAAACTTGCAGAATCAAGATTACTCATCTTGAGAATAAGACATGGAGAGGAAACTAACTCACTATCTTAAGATCTATCACACGATTGGAGTATCAAAGAAGGGTGAAATTCCTAAATATCCAAGTAGCCCCCTAATTATAGATGTGGTCGACTATTCACCGATACGAAGAGCTCTACTAGATAAGACTCCGAGATATCCTAGGACACTGTAGAACCTTAGGCTCTGATACCAAGTTTGTCACGCCCCAAAACCAGGGAGAACGACCGGCGCTCAACCGAGTAAACCCGATTGAGCAAGCCTGTTAGGTTTCATTCTACCCAAACTAATGTATGAATAGTTAAGAGAGAAATTCTATTGATCATACTTTATAATATTTTCATAAACTTCCATTTTTGTTTTCATTAGAAGTTTCAACCATAATATCCAGAATATTATAATTAATAGATACGAAGGGAACATTCTGCCAAATAACAACATTTCTAGTTCAAAATTTTAGTACCCGCCACCACCCACAATCTGTCTAAGGAGCCTCTAAAGATGGAAAAAAAGACACGGTGACCCTGCCGGCGACAAGGCCCCGCCTATACCTCAAAGCGTAACAACATAAGCAAAAGAAAATGTGACATATTCTATACATAACCCCGTAAGCAAATAGGGCTCACCAAGACTACTGTGGAGAGAAAGAGAAGGCACCGCTACTGTGATCAGCACTACCAGCTACAGAGCCACCTACATCCATAAGAAGATGTAGCACCCCCGACAAAATGGACGTTAGTACCATCAAATAGTACTAGTATGTATGAACAAACTCTACTCTAGATAGAATAAACGGTGAGCATATAGAAATGAAATCAGAGACATAAACTAACATTACACATAAATAGGAAGAACACAAGCAAGAAACGCCATAGTTTCTTAATTCATTATTCCATCATTTGAATAATAGTCCTTTAAGGCCAAGTGCCACAATTTTTTATAATGCCACCGTGTCTTTTACACGGAGTTCGGTCTCGGCCCGACCAGCTAACCCATCCCAAGTGAGACATCATCAGCATCATAATTCATAATACCACCGTGTCATTTTCACACGGAGTTCAATCTCGGCCCGATCGGCTAAGCCATCTCACTTGATACAGTGAGACATAACCAATATCATACTTTCGATGCAAATACCACCATGTGTACAACATGGAGTCAAATCTCGTCCCGATCAGCTAAGACATCTCACTTTGGGACATAACCATATCAATTTAATTATTCCGTTCACAATTTATACACTTCTTGGCACTTGGGCGTATCTAACAATTTGTGTCCCATTCCTCTCTTTAACCGTTTCATATATTCTTCATATTTATGAGAACCAACATATAAGGATTCATACACAAAATAACAAAGTGCTCGATAATCAAAATTTACATTTTCAAGTGGCACAGTGACATGGTAGAAACATATAACAATATGGAAATAGGAATTTCCCAACTTAACACATTGAAACCATCAATCTTTTTTAGAGGATTAAACAAGGAACTCATACCCGGTATTTGAACAAAAATAAGTTCATTCTATGAAGATTAGAGTTATCCATACATACCTCAAAGAGCTTTTCCGTAAGTTTCTACAATACACCAACACCTCTAGCAATAACAATCTATAAGAAGATAGCGAAAATCGATTAATAAGTGGGAATATTACCCATGGTGTAACTCTCTTATGTTTAACCAAAGAATTTGATTCTTTTCCCAAAGCTATTTTAAGAAGAACACGGGTTTCTGATAACTAAAGAATAAGATTATAATAGTAGGAAAACTTGTAAATGGGAAGCAGTAAGATGCACAGAAAGAAAGTATATTGCAATAGTGGTTCAGGATCCCCTCTTACAGGTTATATTTACTCCCTTATATAGGGAATTTCCTAATATAACTTCTGCCTTTTTTCAGTGATTGAGCATTAATGACTAATAACGACTTCAATGCAACGTTACAATGAATCATCCGTAACTGTTGAGTGAATATTGTGTAACGTATGGATCTCTCATTTGAAGATCTCTGAATCTTCCCTTTATTATGTCCAAATACATTTTTGACCGTGTCTCTTCATCTTCTAAATTAGGTTGAAACTTCCGTATCTAATTAACCCGTGGATGTGATTTGACGTGCCTCTTTGCCTCGTACCTCTTCTTAAAGTCCCGTCCAACTGCCGTGTCTTCATTTCTCCACGTAGACTACTGAGTCATCAAGATTTTTTACACGTGTGAAGCTTTTTTTTTTTACCAATACAGATAGTCCCCCCACTTACCATATATTTGACAATTAATATATGGTAAGTGGATACTCATTTGTGGCGGGAATATTTTGCCGTCGCTTTACTCCAATCATTGTATATTTTCTTGTACATAAGCATCACTTGTCACTTTAATTTAATGCTTATGCCACGTGGCATTCTTGGGTTGGTTCTGCAATTGTTCAGCGCCTTTTAGGGCTTTCTTGCGGCTGCACCGGTCACGAAGTGACATCTTCAATAATGGTTTTCACATCATTGCCCTTTTTTCTTACGGTTGTCTTCGAGTATAAATACCCCCTTTTCCTTTTCTTTCACGAAAAGCTTCTAACTTTCAAACTTTATTTGTAAAGACCTTTTTTCTTTGCCTTTGCAGATATGTCTTCTTCAAACCGATCTAAGGGAGTCATAAACGTTGATGAGTTGACACCCTCTTCTGCTCCAACTCGGAGTTGGAGGGGTGGTAGATTGAGGAGTTTAGGCTCTACTCCTTCGAGAGGTTCTTCATCTTCTCAGATTATTTCCCCTCCTTCTGCTAGGTCTTTAATCTCCCCAAGAGCTAGGGTTTCTAGGTCTCTATCCAGGGGTAGAGAACATCACGAACCCCTACACGAACCACGGGATGATGAAATTATTCCAGCTGAGTTTACCTTCACTAGGGATAGTCAGGTTCTTGTAGACCAATCTTCATCCCTTAATAGTGTTGATAGGTATCCCACTCTTATTACCGAAGGTTTTATTCCCCTTGTTCACAAGGAATGTTCTTGGGAGTCTGATTTTCCCATTGTTATTCCGAATAGTAACAAAAGAATAACGTCTTACAAGACGAGGCATTCTTTTGTTTACCCTTACCCTTTTACTCTAGGGTTCAGACCTCCTATTGTTCCAGTCATCATCATATTTTGTTGTTCTTTCAAATTTGCTTAGGACAAGTTGGTCCTCTTGTGTGTCCTGTTGTCGCGTGTCTTAGATGTTTAGCTTCTTTAGCCTCAGTTCCTTTTTCCTTCAATCACCTCATCCATCATTATTCTCCTACCTTATTTCTTCAAGGGGTTTTCACTGTGGCTGCTAGGAGCAAAAGAGTGTTGGTAACCCCTGATGACGATAAGGATAGAGGTTGGTACCTTCGATATGCTGCTAGGCCCACTACTGGTTTAGTGGGCGAGGAAAACCTTCCCTTCCCTAAGAAGAGGAATCGCGCACGTGAGTACATTTTAGATCACACCTGTTATTTTTCTTCTCTTTGCTTTAAGTGTTTTATTAACACCGTAGCTATTTTCTTTCTCTTTCAGCAATCATGGGTACTGTTGAGAATGTCTCTGGTATCTGTGATTGGGTAGAAAAGTTGTTATCAGTTGCTCCATTGGAGGAAAGATCTTGGAAGTAATTCTCCGTGAAGTACGGTTGGAAAGTGAAGACCCATGGTAAGTGAAACTTTTGTTTTCACTTCTTTTCCTTACTCGAGCTTCTTTTTCTTCGTTTGTTTAACCCTTTTCCTTTTGACAGAGTTTTCTGCTAGGGGGATATCTATTGCATCCATCCCAAAGTTGTCTTTGGCTCAAGCCCAGAAAATTATTACTGGTTCCTCTTCTTCCAAGAGAAAAGCTGGTGGGTCTAAGACCTTTGAAGAAGAAGAAGAAGAGGAGGGCATTTTAGTGCACACAGGTCACGTAGAAGAAGGGTGGTCTCAGACGATGAGTCTACACCCGTGGCTATGTCTATTGTACCTGGTGTCACACCTCCTACCCCTGGGGATTCTTCTTCTTCTCTTGCACATTAATCTGCGGATCATCTATTCCACGAAGGTTTTGGCTCTGCTGTTAATGAAGCGCCTCTGGCTATTTTTGCTCCCTCCTTTACAGAAATCCCTTCATCTGTTCCGGTTATTTCCACTGCTCCTTTGGCCATTTCTTCTCCTGCCGCTGCCTTGCACGTGGCTTTATCAACTCCTCAAGTTTCCATGCCTGAAACTTCTTCAACTCCATAAATTTCATTGCCCGTGGCTCCTTCATCTCAGCCTGCTTCCGTGCCTCCTACTAGAGAAGTAGGGTCTTCCAGCAGGGAGATAAGACAAGTGCTAATTGAGGTTCCGTCTGATGGGAGCCTTTATAAGAAATCTGGCCAACCCGATGTGTGGCTGAAGCCTTGATTGGCCTGACAGAGAGGACCAAGCTAGATAGTCACAGTTCTCTTACCTGGGGTAATGAGGTTGTGCATTCCTCCTTGAAGGTAATGTTCGTTCTTTTGTATCTCATTCTTATGTAACTACCGTATCTAATAGATTTTGTTTTTGTAGATCAATCTCATAGGCACATAACTCATGAAGAGGATTTCTAACATGGAGCAAGAGCTAAAGGAGTGGCATGCTGAAGCAGGGAATTGGAAGGGGCAATATGAAATCCTGAGGCTCGACATGGAAGCCTTAGAAGAAGAAAGAATACCTTGGAGCGACTGATGAGAGTTGTGGCTGCGGAGTTGGCAGTGGAGAAGGCTTCTTCTAACCAAGCGAACAAAGACAAGAACATTCTTGAGTCTTCGTTTGTTGAGCAATTATCACGTGCCTTAGAAGAAGTTAGGAGCTTGAATGCTTTGCTAGAGCAGAAGGAGGAATAATCAGGCGAGCTTGTGCAGTCACTTACCCGAACTCAGGAGGATCTTCGCATTTCTTTAGAAAAAACCCAATCTTTGGAGGAGTCAATTGTACCCTTGAGGGCTGCCCATGAAGCTGTTGAAGTCAAGAAGGCTGGGTTAAGTGCTGAGCTTCAGTTATGGGAGAAAGATTATGAAAGTCACGAAGAGGCGGCAATTGCCGATGTTAGTTGGGCTTAAATGAATTCTCGCCTCGATACATTGACGGAAATGAGTCG
This sequence comes from Nicotiana paniculata, assembly GCA_005239505.1. NCBI lineage: Eukaryota > Viridiplantae > Streptophyta > Magnoliopsida > Solanales > Solanaceae > Nicotiana > Nicotiana paniculata. Next base: position 27,373 of record ML361179.1, on the reverse strand, counting down.
GGGAGATTTTGACCTTGATGCTGAAATTGGTAAGATCAAGGAAGCCATGGAAAAGGCTCAACAAGGTTTGGACCTTTCCCACCTGAAGGTGAGACTCCTTTTGTCCAAGCCTCTTGTCCCAAGCTGCTCTTACTCCTTCTATTGATAAAGAAGTCAATCCCCCTCCTCAAGAAGATTAAGATGATGATTCACTCCCCCCCCCCCTTTTTTTTTATCTTTGTCTCAATTGGTGGTTACCCCCAGTCCCATCGGGGGTAAATTTGGATCTCTTTAAAGTCCCCAAATGACAACTTAGGGGCACCTCAATGTACAAAAAATTTGTATGGCCAAGTATAAGTTATCACTTAGTTTTTACTTAGCCGTTTTAATATATTAATGCAAGTATGACTTTTGTTTTCCGTTGAGTTTCTATTTCACTCTTTAAGTCTTTTGCATGCTTTATTTTTCGAGGTTTTAGTTTTACCTTTGAATTTTGCATATAGAATGCTTTAGATTACTTGTACCTTTTCGTAATAGGCACAGTGTCATATTAAATGTGTGCCTTTTTGTAGTAAGCATAATTTATGGAAGAGGGCCCTTTTTTGATTGACACTTAATGAAGAAGACGTCTCAACTTCATAAAGGTGTAATAATGCAATAGAGTGATAAGAATTTTTCACATGTTTAAGAATATTTCTGAGGAAAGTTTTTTGTTTGATCTTTCACAACTTTTTACATGTGTTTGGTTATCGTCTAAAACTCATGTTGCAACTGTTTTCTTTTAACAAATTTGATATACACTTGTATTTCGTAACTGTTTTTCGTATGTAACAGTTTTTTCGAGTTAATACAAGAGAGCAACTATTTTTCGTTCGTAACAGTTTTTATTCAAGTCGGGGTTTTCATCAGTAACTGTTTTTGTCGACAACAGTTTTCCATAAGCACGAGGAAAATGCTTTTGCATCTGTAACTGTTTTATTTTATAACAGTTTTCTATATGAGTACAAAGATTTCATGACTATTTTTAGTTACAACAGTTTTTCTTTTGACCAAGTACAAAGATGCACATTTCTTCCTTGTGGCTAACATTGCTAACATTTTGCCTTTTAACCTGAACATGTTGAAAGATTTTTTGGATTAGAGGCTTTGTGTTTGAGTCTTTGGCTCTTTCGATTTTGCTCGTATCACTTGGCTTGCTGGATAGATGGATCTTCAGGCTCGAGCTTTGACTCTTTGATAGTCTTTTTTGCTTCGTTTTTGCCTTCCATACTGTATAGTCCCCCAAGTATTTGAGATATGAAGAACGAAATCTCGAGCACTTGACGATTCCTTCCTTGTGGTCCTTTTCCTGAAAAGGAAAAACATACGGTACTCGAAGGTATATAATTTTTAGATGATGACTGCTTAACCCTTTTTGAAACGTCCATCAGAAAGTGTAACCCTAGACCGGGAATTTAGTTATTTCCTCACGTATTTATAGGCCTAATATCATCATCTTGTGATGGGTTAGTTTTATGCCTATCATCTAAAAAGGTTAGTAAAATTTCAAATGTTCAAAATAAAATCGAACGTGTGATACCTGACCGGGGGTACTTCTTTCCTTAAAAGTAGTACTTCTTCAAGTGAATGGAATTTCAACTTGTTGGTAGGATTCTGTCGTCTACAGCTTCCAACTCGTAGGCGCCCTACCCAGCTATGCCTCGGATTTTGTAGGGTCCTTCACAGTTTGGATTTAGCTTTCCTGCGCCTGCTTCTTGCGTTGATTGAAAGACTTTTTTGAGTACGAAGTCCCCAATCTTGAAGTACCTGAGATGAGCTTTACGGTTGTAATCATATGCATGTCATGTTTTAATCTTTAGAAGAATAAGATTCTTTTCTATTTTCCCTCATCTTGTGAAACGCTGCGTCATACTGTAAGTTATGCTTTATTCATGTGGATTTTTGAAAAGAAACAAATATTTTTAGTTAAAGGGTTCACAAGTCGCTATATGAGTATAGCAATTCAATGATTAGTAGGACATGTAGTATCTCAAATAGCTGAGAAACTGGAATTAGAAGTCCATAAAAATCGTAGTATTAAGCAACGTTTAAACTATCAGTTTTACCCTACATGGTATTATTTGTCAATTAATATCCTAAGAATGTTTTTGTAAACCAATATTACGTTCATGCTTATATATATATATATATATATATACACACGTTTTCTTATAGCATTACCACGTTTTATCACTTTATATTCTATTTTTAAATATGCTTTATTATGTTGGATATGCATATAGATATTTTGCCTCAAGATTTACTAAGGCGCTTAGTATAGCGGAGTATTTAGTCACTTAAACTCAAGAATGATGCATATTCTAAATTAAATAAAGTGATCTAAACAATTTCAATTAATCTACCGAAGTATAGATCATGTGTGGAAAGTATCCACGCATGTCATATGCAAGTGTAAATTCTCGTGAGTGAGACCAAATGATTAAGAATGAATTATTTTGCACTACTAGTACAGACTTGTGCATACATCTAACTTCTTCTACCCATCAATTAAGTGGTCAGCCCTTCTTGGACGGTGGCCTTTCGGGATGGTACATGCACCCGCCCGCTTCGACTAACATTTTGAATGATATGTAAGGATATATGGATATATTTAAAGGAAAACGTATATATAATTAAAGTGTCACTTGCAATTCACAAACATGATGTGGGTGCCGCTGATTTAATTAGGCTTTTGTAGTCTTTCTTTTCCAAAAGAATCCAAGTTCGAATCTTATGGATGTAATAATGCTCTGGCTGGCTGCCTCTTCTTTGCATTTTCTTTTGCTATTTTCCTTTTTATGAAGGTAAATTAATCTTGTTAACAAATAATTTGTCGTAGTTAAGCTACTTTTTAAGCAAATTTTATAATTGTTGGCATTCTTTCAGTAATTCTTTTTGAGCAATTTCCTTCATAAATAGAATTTAAATTAAGCTTGAAAAAGGAGTAATTAGACAAAATCAAACTTATTGTCAATGCTGGTGAATAGAAAGCTTAATCAACTAATTGGGGTAACAAAATCTTATCGAGCCGGCCTGCCCTTTTCTATCGGTCTTAGTGGCCAGAAGTAGATATATTGTTCATGGCACCCTCAACCTCTAAATCCTAGATTTGTCCGCATGCGACGTAGTGTAAGCTTCACAGCTGGAAAAATAGGGAATGCGGAGTTCATATATAAGCCGAGACGTGGCAGAGTGAAAACACCCACTAGTGAAAAAACCCATCTTTTCTGCCCAGACACGATGTACAGCGTTGAACAAAAGCTTATGATCATGCACATTATGGAGGTAAGCATGTCCACAAGTCCCGCCATCAGGAGTTGTGGCAATATAGTCTGAAAATCCTCTTCTGCATAACGAGAAGTCCAAATAGAAAGGAACCCTGCTAAAGAATTGCACGAAGCGAAGAGTGATATTGCATTTGAAACAAAAAAGACGATGAAAGCTCTGTTTCTTAAGAAAGTTGGAAGTCCACTGTTGCTATCGTTGCCGCCTGGAACTGTAATTGCAGCTGCAAATGCAATGGCAGCAATGAGCGCTGAAACAATAGTGCATGCATTTGCTGTTTCTTTCAACCATTTTTCTCCTTCTTTCCTTAAGTCTGCATGTTCCTCAACAAATATTTGATTAGCTGTTTTCCCCTCATTGTTTAAAAGCCCATAATAAGACGGCGGCACCCGCTTCCGCACTTCCTACATTACATAGAAAGGCAATATTTATCAAAATATATCAGCAGCCTGAAAGTAATGCACTTCTTCTTCCCATGGGGTTTAAGATTTTTGAAAAGTTATGGAGTATAATACTAGTCATTTAGCTTGAAACAATATCGAAAACCCAACAAACTTGTTTTCAATTACTGTTCAACGCATTTTTCCCCAGAACTTTTGCGCTGTAAATTCTGTGAAGTGCTAAGTTAAACAAAATAAATACCAACTTATTCAATTTTCTATTTATAGTTATTTATTATTTAATTAAGAGAATGGTACATTTAAGAATTTCAATTTCATATAACTTTGAATATCTTTTAATGTACTCCTTCCCTTTCAAAAAGATTGGCGTTGTTGCTATTCGGGAAGTTTACCAGATTGTTCTTTGACCAGGTTTATTTTCAAAAAAACTTGAAGAATCTATGTCCAAATTCACAGTCAAAGTTATGTATTGACCCTCGTACCCTTTAAATTGTCAAAAGCTGATAGAGTAGTATTTTTTTCCGCCAAACTTGTTACACCGTACTTACTATTCTTGAATTATTCATGCAGAAAAAAAGTCTTTACTTGAATTGAGATCAATGAAATTATAATAACTCCTATTACATATTCCTTTCGATTCATAATAAATGATAAATTTATTTTTGGCAAGACCATTAAGAAAATAGTAAATTTTAAATAAAAATACCTAGTATGACTAAACATGAGGAGTAAGAAAACTTTTTAGGGATATGTACATAAGTATTATTTTGTAAAAACAAATTGAATTCTTTCTTGATTATATAAACGGACACTTATTTTGGACCAAAATGAAAAAGCAAATTGGTCACTTATTGAGGACCGAGGATTTATACTTCCTCCTGTCCAAAATAAGTGATGTGGATGTTTTCACAATGATTAAGAAATCTACCTTTTAACATTAATTAGAAAAAATATAATAATTCATCTTTTAAATTCGAAAAAATCACTTATTTTGGACTACAGACCGGAGGAGTAATTAATTTAGGTAATGTGGAGCAATCATATTACCTCAAACCACTGTAATTCTTGCTGCATCTGAATAGCGGCGCCATAAGTACGTTGTAATTTATTTTGAGGTGCCAATTTTCCAGCCAAATGTAACATGGTATTGTCAGAGGAATCTGCTGAAGTCACAAGGTGGTACAGCTGGTGCCTACGCTCGCTCATTTTGCAGACCAACTTAAAGACGTCTTCGCAGCGATTTTCTATTGCAAGTGTGAAGTATATTTTTTCCATTTTCATTGCAATAGTGAAGTGCTGAAGGAAATCTTTCCCCAACAATTTCAACCAGCTTGTAGTTGTCGTAACGTGCCGCTAGGAGGAGAGGGCCGCCAATAATGGACTTGATTTCTTCCTCACTCAAACATTTCAGTTTCTCGCAAAGGCATTCTGCTAATTTAATTGCATTCTGGTGTTCCAACGCTATGCCTATAACGTCATCAATTGTCGAACGGAGAATCTGAATAACAATGTCGAACAGTACCGTGAAAACCGGATTGAAGGGTTTGGGCTCGTGTAGCTGTGGTTGGTTGACTGCAATCTCGATGTCATTGACATTTGCTCTTGCTTCGGAAAAAGTAGGTTTTGATATAATCGCTATTACTTCTCTCGGCAATCAAAAAATACAAAGACAATGTAATTAATTAATAAACTCTATATCTGTATCTTATGTGTATGGTTTAATCGGACAAAAAAAAATTCAACTCACGTTTTCCCCCCAAAGTCGATGGAGGACGTGCGTCACAGAATAAAGTGACCTGTGTAGCCAATAATGCCAGAGGAGATAATTCCTTTGCACGATATTTGGCCAAATCAGGAAAGTTTTGTATCAACTCCGTAGCCAAATCTGCAAAATAAACACTGTAATACTCAGAGAGTATTTCTCAGAGGCGGTCCATCCTCTGTGAAGTAAGCATCTTGCCTGCACCAATTTTAATTGTCGTTGGAAGATGTAAACTCACCGTACGAGCCCGAACCAATTAATCTAGAAAGCAGCCCAGCACCAATCTCTCCAGTATAAGGAGCAGAATTTTTGGTGACACTGAAGAAGTAACGAAAAACACCCACCGATTTGTATTCAGCTGCCAGATGAATCGGGTAAAGGCCATCTTGGGATTCAATATGAGGCAGATCGGCATTCCTGTTGACAAGAATTTGTGCAGCATCCAAGTTACCATACCGAGCAGCATAATGAAGAGGTGTCTCCCCTAGACAGTCTCTAACGACTAACGCATCATCTGCCATTGAAGCCACTAACTTCTCAACAAAAAACTTGTTCTTTCTTTTCTTCGCCCCAATTGCAACGTGAAGAGCTATTTGTAACAAGGAATTGATTGGAGCTCTACTTGCTTCTTCATCATTCTCTAAGAAGACTGTTGCTTCATACCATGCCCCACGTAGCAAAGCCTCGTAGAGTGGCAGGTAGTACTTGTAATCTTTTTCCGATTCCATGATGTCTTCTTTCTCAATTGTTGGCTGCACTGTGATACCTTCTGCCTAATGGTAAACGGAAATGGTAATCACTAAATTTCGTAACTTTAATTTTGAGAATGTCTTCTTCTTATCCTAAAATGAACATGTTTGATATTGGCATGACATGAAATTTTAAGGAAGCCAACGCACCTTTTTCATATAAGTAGGAAAAAAGCAGAAAGTTAATTTTTTCAAAACAAAAATATCTTTTACCAATATTTTTTGTTTACAGAATACTACTTATTGATTTCAAAGGAGAAATCAACTATTAGAACGTTATCAATTGGTATAGTTAAAAGTAGTGTTCAAATATTATAAAGGACAAATTCTCATCATCAATTAATGAGAATAACAACAATCTAACAAATTTATTTTGTTGAAGAAAGGATCCGAAGTTATATGTACTTTGGGTACTAGTAAAAAGAATTAAAAAGTTGGTACAAGCTAAATGGGGCGGTCAAATAGGACGACATGCGAAGTGCAACAATAACCACTTTTAAGCCCGCTATTTAAAATTTGTCCACAATTTACAATTTATTAAAAGATTAGCCAATTCACCCAAACTCGGGACTAAGTATCTTGAATCTGAAAATTCAGGACCTAATGTCTTGAAATTTTTAGCTGCTAATTTAAAATCCAGGACTAACTGTCTTAAATTTCTAAACTACTACTCCCTCCGTTCCAATTCATGTGAACCTGTTTGACTGGGCACGGAGTTTAAGAAAAAATGAAGACTTTAGGAATTTGTGGTCCTAAACAATTCAAAAAGGAGCCCAGAGTATTTATGTGGTTATAAAAGCTTCTCATTAAGGGTAGAATTGTAAGTTTAACCAAAATTGTTTTCAAATATAGAAAGGGGTCATTCTTTTTGGAACGGACCAAAAAGAAAATAGATTCAATAAACTGGAACGGAGGGAGTATTTTAAAATTCAGGATATAAGATTCGAATTCCTAGACACAATTTTTTAACTTTAGGACACTACGTCCTGAAGTTAGAATTTTGAGTTTTAAACTCTGACTTCTGGACTAAGTATTCTGACTTTGAAAATTTTTGAGCTACTAATTTAAAATTCAGGACACTATTCAGGACTAAGTGTCCTTTAAAAAAAAATTCAAAGTTGCATCATAAAGATGGAGGAGTTAGGCCAAACTCCAACCTGTATATTCCAAAAATGGCGATTACACGGAAGAGGACTGGTGCTGCTAATTTGTCTTAGATGACCGGTGCTAAATCTAATCTCGCAATATTACAAAAGTATAACCAAACATGTCAACAATTTGGTTATCACTGAATAGATGAGACAATGTTCCTTTTTGTGTGTGGTACAATATTATAAATAGAAGCGATTGGAATCCCAATTTTCTTAGTTGCATCATCTGTAGGTATCTTGGCCTGTAAAAATATTAACATAAAAAAGGGAAATTTTCAAAGGAACTTTTTTATGCCAGATCTTACTGCAAGTGAATGTTCCTCCACTTTTCCTTCTCACAGTTTGCCATGCTGATTTGCAAGTGAAGGATCCATTATTCTCAGGTAACCAGTAAGGAAAATCTACATTTTTTTCATTGATCTCCGCTTTTACAACAGAGTTAGCCACACTAGCCGGTAGTCGTGCCAATAGCGTGTCATACTTCCAATCCCTTCATGGATGAACTCCTTCACTTTTGTGTTCTTGGATGTTCTAGTTGCTTAAACGAGATATGCCAAAGGCTCCAAACTAGTCCAGTTATCCTAGCAAAATAAAATATTCCCTCTTCCCAGCTTCCAGAAAGTACATGGTTCAACCTCCTTTTTTATGTTCATCAGCCTTTTTCTAAGTATGTGATTTTCCATATGCCCATTTGTTTGCTACTAGACGATACTTTTTGTAATATTTAACTTCCAAATATTCTCGGAGAAGAGTATTTTGGGTGCTAAAGCTCTCCCAAAGTTTGGCATCAAAGGCATTACAAATGTCTCTCATTGACCTAAAACCTGCTCCACCCTCGAGAACTGGATAACAAAGATCACTCCAAGAATTCCAATGCCTTTTGTTCCTATAATATTCCTTGCCCAAAAAATATTAGCAATGATTTTCTCTATTTGGTGCAGTAGAGTTTTAGGGGGATGTAGCACTAACAATCAATGAAGAGGTAAAGCTTGCAAAACTGATTTGATTAGGATTGCCTTCCCACCAAATGATAACATTTTACCTTATCAACCTTGCATCCTACTAGCTACCTTAGATACCATAGTGCTAAAATAAATCACTTTCTTCCTACCTAAATAGATAGGATAACCGAGGTATTGCAAAGGGAATTGGCAAGGAGAAAAACCAGCAATTCTCTTTATGTCATTGATTCTGGGATCTTCCTCCTGGAATGTAGAATAAAAACCGAATTTTCTTTTGTTCACTAGCTGCCCCGAAAATTGTTCTTAAACCGCCAGCTTCGCCATCATTAATTCTAATGCGATAGAGTCACAAGAAGAGAAAAGGATGGTACCACCCTCGTAGCAAAGCAGGGTATTTATAGGTCTCTTCGTATCCACGGTATATGGGATAAAACCTACGCTGACAAGGCTATATATTAGTCTAGATAGCAACTTTGCCCCAATGCAAAAAAAAAAAAAAAAAAAATAGAGGGGGAAATAGGATCCCCTTGTTTGATTCCTCTACTTTATTTGAAAAATCCATGCCTTACTCCATTTATATTAGCATAATACCAAACATTAGATATTAGTCTCCATACACTTTCAATTCGGTCTTCAGGAAGCCCATTTGTCTAAGTACTTGACACAAGTATTCCCAAGAGACTCTATCATATGCTTTAGACATGTCTAACTTCAATACAACATTGCCCTATGGCGATGGTTTTATATTAGACAAAATGACCTAGATGTCACCTATACTTGTGTCACATTGTTATGTCGGTCCTTTCACTTCACTTTTTTTTATCCAGACACTTTAACTTGTTCAAAATCTATATTTTAAACCCCTCTGGCCATGTGTGTACCTCACTTGCTTGACGCGGATGACACATCATATTCCACGTCATTTTTTATATTTTTTCTACTAAAAAAACTTATTATACACTATTTTTTAAAAGAAAAAAATCAATGCTCCACCTCATCTCTCTTCCCTAAAATTGAAGTGAGGGATTAATGGACTCCTATCACTTCCGTAATTATCCTTAAACATAAAATCACATATGCAAATCTAAGAACAACAACAATCGCGAATCCTCATTGTTACCAATGCCTCCGCCTCCGCCGCCTGTGGCAGAATCTACTAGTAGATTGGCTGACTTACTGAACTGGTCCTCTAGGGTGAATAACAATCATAATAATAATTGGAGCACGAATAACTCGAATCATCATCATCACCGTCGTCGGGGTTTGACGGAGTCATCATCGTCGTCAACGGCGGCGATTTTCACATCTCTATCAAGGCCACCGTCGATGAGGGAGGCGATTCAGTTGACGTGTGCCGCAGCTTCCATCGGCGATCAAGTGAAGATCAACGATATTGTCGGGAATGGTATATCGGGAATTTTACACAAGTGGGTGAACTACGGCAAATGATTGAGGCCTCGGTGGTTCGTGTTGCAGGATGGGGTTTTATCATATTACAAGATCCATGAACCAGATAGGAACGTTGTGAACTCGGAGACCGAAAAAGGATCCAAAGTTATTGGCGAAGAATCCCTTTGGAGAATCTCGAGGACACAGTCGAATAAGATTACTAATGCTTCTACTTCTCAGGCTCGCTGCAAGCCCGTTGGTGAAGTTCATCTCAAGGGGGTGTTGTTGGGGGAGTGGGGAAGAAAAAGAATTTCTTTTTCTTTTTTTTTTACTTATTTATTTTTCATTCTTAATTTAATGATTTTTTCTTTTATTTTAATTATTTCTGGTTCAAAATGTTCGTATTCACGCTTATTATTCGCGTGAATCACACTCACTTTGTCCAGCTCAACCATTAATTTACGACTTGTGCTTGGTCAATGGTTAGAGGGTTTAAAATATAGATTTTGAACAAGTTAAAGTGTCTAGATGAAAAAAGATGAAGTAGGAGGACCAGCATGACAAAATGGCACATGTATAGGTGTCATTTAGACCATTGTGCCTTTATATTAAGGACCATGTCTTGTGTAAGCTTAATGTTCTCAGTAATAGACCTTCCTTTGATAAATTCAGTTTGATTAGGAGACACAACTTTTGCATCAATGGGCTCAACCTCTGATTCATCATTTTGAAAATAATCTTGCATGAGAAGTTGTTAAGATTGATTGTTCTTAACTCTGTGAATGATTGTGGCAATCTACTTTTGGTGAAAGAGTAAGGCAGGTATGGGTAATTTCCTTTGCAATTTGATTACCTACAAAAAAATCAAGAATTATTAGCATTAAATCATCCTTTATGATGTCCCAGCATGCATGGTAAAACTTTCCAGAAATACCATTTGGACCAGGATTCATCAAGAAAACCACTTCTTTAAGTTCCTTCATAGTTGGTACTTTTGGAAGTTTCTCATTATCAGCATCATCAACAGGCTTCGGAATACAATTCATGACTGAGAAGTCATTCCCATAATTATCCTTTGTGAACTGCTTCTGAAAGAAAGAGATAACTTCCTTTGAAATTTCCTCTTCGTCTTCAATCCAACTATAACTATCATTTTCTTTAAAGAAAGTCTTCTCTTCCTTCCTTTAAATATAGAATGAAAGAATCTGGAATTCACCTCCCTTCGATAAACCATCTCACCCCAGATTTTTGTTTCCAGAATGACTAAGTGTCCTGAATTTCTAAACTTCTAATTTAAAATTTAGGATATAACATTTGAACTTCTGGATAGAATTTTCGAACTTTAGGATACGATGTCCTAAAGCTTAAATTTTGAGGTTTAAATTCTAGGACGTTGTGTCCTAAAGTTCGAGGGAAATTGGTTAATCTTTAAATACATTGTAAACTGTAATTATATTTTAAACAACATACTTAAAAATAACTATTTCTACTAGGACGACCCTGGAAATTTTTACGCGGCACAGATTGTCGGTGATGGTGTTGGAGTTCACTTTGATCTTAAGCAGCCCAATGTAAGAGAAAGGTCCAATCAGCCCAGTAGAGCAGTAGCAACCACTGAAAGCCAAGGTCTCTCTAACAGACATTTCGAGGATCCTCTTTATTTATAATTGACTGACAGATGTGAATTTACTTGGGAAACTACCAGGTGTGTTTATAAGTAGCTTACTATAAAAATTGGTCAATTCATAAAATATTACTGATATTAGCAAAATGTTACTAATATTACTCAATTAGCTATTTTAGCAAAAATAAAATACCGGGTTTTCTTTCTTTTTAGTAGGTGTTATTAGAATAGCTTAGGTATATCTTAAGGAGTTTGAATCTTAGGGTGTGTTTGGTACAAAGGAAAATATTATCTATGGAAAATGTTTTCCTAAAAAATTGATAGTTTTATCACTTATTTTCTCATACTTGGTTGGTGAGTGAAAAATTTCTTCCGGAAAATATTTTCCAGTGTTGTTAAGAGAGTAGAATTTTTTTTAAAGAATATCTTTTATGCTAGNCCCTCCCAATTACCCATGTATCCTGTGCTTCCCCTCCCCCCACCCTAAATACCCAACATTTTCAGGACTAAATTTCTTCAAGAATATTTCTTTTAAAAATTATAATAATGTGTTGCTTTAGTTGTTCACTCAAAAATAACGTTTGAATTTTTGGTACATAATTGAAAAGAAAATACTCTTTTTTGGGTTGAAAAAGAAAGTATTTTTTCTACAACATAGAAATAAAAGTACTCATTTTGTTAAACTGAAAGAAAAAATATTTTTTTATCATGAAAAGAAAATAGTCATTTTACTTAAATGAAAAAATACTTCTTACTACATCATTCTATTTAAACAAAAGAAAGCACTTTTCCCACATTACAAAAATAAAGTATTTTTTTGTTGAAATGAAAGAAAATATTATTTTACCATATGAAAAGAAAATACTCATTTTCTTGAAATGAAAGAAAATACTTTTTACAACATCATTTTATTAAAATGAAAGAAAATACTTTTTACTACATTATTTTGTTGAAATGAAAGAAAATACGATTCTTACATCATGAAAAGAAAACGTTTTCTGTTAAAATGAAAGACAATACTTTTTACCAGGTACATCGTATTGTTGAAATGAAAGAAAATACTTCTTAACATAATGAAAAGAAAGTTTTTTTTTTTTGCTGAAATGATAGAAGATACTTTTTACTACATCATTTTATTGAAATGAAAGAAAATACTTTTTCAATATCATGAAAAGAAAGTACTTTTATTGTTGAAATGAAACAAAATACTTATTTTATATCATGAAAAAGAATACTCATTTTGTTGAATGAAAAAAGAAAGTACCTATCTATAACATGAAAATAAGTATTCATAATAATATTTCTATATAGAAGAGGGTAGGGCAGGGTTGGGGTAAAGTGGATGGGTATTGTGAGGTGGGGTGGGATAGGTGTGGGAGGGGGAGGGGGTTGGTGGGGATGGGGAATAGAGTGGGGAAGGTTGAAGAAGAGTTTTGAAAAATATTTTCTCTTTTCTTGACAGGGAAAATATTTTCCTCCAATTGGATGAAAATGAGTTAGGGGCTAAGTTTATGACTAGGGCGCTTGGAGGAGTAGCGGGGATGCAAGGGCTATGTGGACCATGACTGCGCAGTGTATTAGGGAAGCTGCTAGAGAGGTATCATGGATCTTCAAAGGTTACTCTGGTGGACACAGAGGAGATTGGTAGTGGAATGGAGATGTGCAACGAAAAGTGGAGACCAAGAAAGTGGCATATATGAAGCTAGTGGAAAGTGTAGACGAGGAGGAAACTAAGGTGAATAAGGAGAAATATAAGTTAGCTAAGAAGGAGGCAAAACTAGCAGTTACAACGGCCAAGACCACAACTTTTGGTCGTTAGCATGAAGAACTCGAGGGTCGAGGAGGGGATAAGAGGTTGTTCAGGTTAGCCAAGGTGTAACGATCTGGTCGGTCGTTCCATGAGATTTGTCATGTTTTCCCTATTTCTGCTTTATTGTGTGTTTCTTAGCCTAATTATGTCGTGTTGATTCGGGTAAATAGTGGTCGTGGTGAGAATTGAGGCACTTAGCCTCTTAAAGTGGCTTTATAGTTGGAAAAGTCAACGGAGAGTTGACTTATAGGCGAACGATCTTGGAATGTGGATTTTATGGCTCGAATAACTTTTTTAGGTGATTTGGGACTTAGAAGTGTGTTCGGAATGTGATTTTGATCTCCGGAGTAGAATTAGGCTTGAAATGGAGAAATTGAGTTTTTGGAAATTCCCGGTCGACGGTGGAAAATAGATTAGCGGGATCGGAATTGAATTCCGAAAGTTGGAGCAGGTTCGTAGTGTCGTAATATGGGTGCAAATTTTCCGGTCAATCAGACGTGTTTTGGGTTGTTTCGGCATCATTGGCTAAATTTAGAAAATTTCTAAGTTCATAGGCTTGAATCGAGGTGAATTGGGTGTTTTGGCGTTGTTTTAAGTGTTTCAAAGACTCGACTAAGTTTGAATAAAGTTATGGGATGTGTTGGCATATTTGATTGAGGTACCGGGGGCCTCGGGTGAGTTTCGGGTGCTTTACGGATCAAATTTTGGACTTTGGAGTTGGCAGATTTTTCTGGCTTTTGGTTGCAGATGTTTTCTACTTCGCATTCGCGTGGGTAATGTCGCGTTCACGAAGGGTTATGGGGGCTGGGGGCTTTTTGTTCTATGCGTCCGCGAAGAAGGCTCGCGTTCTTGAGGGTATGGCCAGTGGAAGGAACGCGAACGTGGGGAGTTGAATGCATTCGCGAAGAGGAAATGTGGAGCAGTTGGGACCCCACGAGGTTGCTCATCGCGTTCGCGTGTGGGGTCCGCGTTCGCGGAGGGGTAGATTGGTAATCCTTCGCGTTCACGAAGGGAATATTTGGTGCCAGGCATGGTTAGCCTACCCGAACGCATGGGGTCAGCCGCATTCGCGTAGAAGGATCTGGGCAGAAAGTATTTAAACCCACCTTTGCAATTTTTAGCCCATATTTCACCATTGTTGAGCGGTTTTGAAGCTTTTTGAGAGGGATTGAAGAGGGAATCAAAGAGAAACACTTAGAGGTAAGATTTTTGAACTCAATACTCGATTCTATGTTGATTTCCAAGTAATTAGACCTGAAATTAGTGAGATTTAAACCCAAATATTGGGGAATTAGAGCTTATGATTTGGAGACCTTTGAGTGGGGATTTCAGGGGCCATTTGAGGTCCGATTTTAATATTCTTGGTATGTATAGACTTGTGGGAGGATAAGGATTCTAGTTTTGTCATTTTTATCGAATTGCAAGACGTGGACCCGGGGGTCGGGTTTGGACACTTTCAGGATTTGTGCTTAATTTTGATAATTTTCAAACGGGTTTCGTCTCCCTAGCATATATTGATGATATTAATCTGGTTTTGGTTAGATTCGAAGCAATTGGGAGCCAATTCGAGAGGTAAGAGCATCGCAGATTAGTATTCGGGCCGGTTTGAGATAAGTAATGACTCTAAATCTTGTCATGAGGATATGAAACCCCGGACTTCACATTTTATCACTATTTTGGAGTGGCGCACATGCTAGATGACGGGTGAATGGCACGCACTATTTGGGGATGGTGACTTGGTTCATCTCGTGGCAACTCTTAATTTGCGTACTTGATTCGAATTCATATGATATTCACTGTTTTAAGACTATTACTATATTTTGGGTTGTACGCCATGGTTGGGGCCTTGTGCCGACCTGTTTAGACCCCTTGGGGGGCTGTTTACTGCTATTCCTCACTGTGTTAACTTATGATTTTACACCCAGTCACATCTTGTTTAACTGATTTCGAAATTCAGTTTCATTTACATTATTTTGTGATATAAAATGATATTTCGGGTCAAGTATCCTGTTTTATTGATAGCCCGAGTGGCTTTTTGAGAGATTTCTGACTGAGTGTGGCCGAGGGCCTATGTTGTGAGGATTTTATGAGATCGGGCTGCACGCCGCAACATGTTACATCGTGATGATATTTGAGAGGCCGAGAGCTTAAGTGATTATGCCACGAGATGGCTTGTTATTAGCGCTTGGGCTATAGGAGCCCCTCCAGAGTCTGTACACCCCCAATGAGCGCAGATACCTACCGAGTGCGAGTGTCGAGCGACGAGCGACTTGGGAGGCATGAGTGATTGTGAGGTAGCCCGAGGGGCTGATACTGATTGATTGTGAGGTATGCTGAGTGATGATAGATCTGCGGGCAATTTATGATACATTTTTTCAAATGAAGGACTATTCATGAACTTTGTCAATCTTATATGCTGAATTTCTTTGATTTCTATGGAACTTGTTAAAAGGCACACTTTGAAATGATATTTGTCTAAACTTGAACATAAACTATTATAAGGCATCGTATCTGTGTTTCCTGAAAGAAAGTCTTCGATTATTGTGCATTGATGATTGTTTTTACTTGTTTCATAGCCTTAGAAAGGATTTACTTTCATTACTACTAAGTTGGTGTACTCACATTACACCTTGCACTCTGTGTGCAGATTCAGGTGCTAGGTCTGAGCACTAGCTTCTTCCGTTGTCTCTTGGAGTTGGAGTTGGGATTTTGAGGTAGTTGTTCGGCGTCCACAACATACCCTTCCTCCCTTCTTATTTTGTAATTTACTTTCTATTCCTAGACTGGATGTATTATGGAAATAGAATTACCTTGTATTATTCATAGGTGTTCATGACGGTTGACTCCAGGTTTTGGGGCAGCGTCTAAACTATTTTATTCATCTTGTTGCTTTAAATTGTTTAACCGAAAGAATTTTATGGAATGTCGAATAGATTTGAATTTATGGAAAGTCTATATTATTTCGCGGTAGATTCGCTAGCCTAGTATCATGATACATCACGGCCGACTTAGGTTTTGTGGTCGTGACAAGTTGGTATCAGAGCCTAGGTTACATAGGACTAACCGGTCATGAGCAGGTTCAGTAGAGTCTTGCGGATTGGTACGGAGATGTCTATACTTATCTTTGAGAGGCTACAGAACCCTTAGGAAAAATCTCACATTCTTGAATTCTGTCGTGCGAATCTATTGATTCTGGAAATCTAAACTTCTCTTGTTTCATTTTCTCAAAGACGGTGAGGACATGCGCTACCGATCAAGGTGACCAGACACCTGCTAGACCAGCGAGAGGTCGGGGCCGGGGCCGCGGACGAGGCCGTGGTAGAGGTAGGGGAGCAGCCCGCGCAGCAGCGGGGGAAGTACCCGCAGACCCACCTATTGTTCAGGATCAGGTACCCATCACGGATGTTCCAGCGGGATAGGCTCAGGCACCGACAGTGCCTATTGTTATTCCGGGTCTTCAGGAAACTCTAGCTCAGATTTTGACTGTGCACCAGTCTTGCTCAGGCAATCGTTGTTTCCACTACTGCTGCTACATCTCAGGCCGGGGGAAGCCCTCAGACTCCAGCTGCCCGGACACCTGAGCAGGTTACCTAGGGGCTCCAGACACCGGGGGTAGCTTCAGCCCAGCCGGTAGTCAGAATTTTGTGATCCCAGTTATGCCAGATGACGAGCAACGCAAGTTGGAGAGATTTAGTAGACTTCAGCCTCCGACATTCAGTGGTGTTGAGGGCGAGGATGCCCAAGGTTTCTTGGACATGTGTAAGAGGATGCTTCGTACTGCAGGGATACCGGAGACCAATGGGGTCTCATTTGCTACCTTCCAGTTCTTAGGGGCTACTTTTACTTGGTGGGAGTCTTACGAGAGGCGTAGGCCTATTGGTGCAGCACCCCGTACTTGGCAGCAGTTCTCCACTCTCTTTTTAGAGAAGTATGTTCCCAGTCTCACAGAGAGGAGCTGCGTAGACAGTTCGAGCAGCTGTGTCAAGGTGAATTGATGGTGTCACAATATGAGATGAGGTTCTCAGAGCTAGCTCGTCATGCTTTAGAGTTGGTCCCTATTGAGAGAGAGGATCAGGAGATTCGTTGATAGCCTCACTTATCAATTTCGTATTTTGATGACTAGAGAGAGAGTATCAGGTGTCACTTTTGAGAAGGTTGTTGATATTGCTCGAGATATTGAGTCATTTCTCCCTCAGGAGAGAGAGGAGAGGGAGGCCAAGAGGCCTCATGGATCTGGTAGTTTCAGCAGTGCTCTTTCCAAAGGGCAGTATCAGCATAGTAGAGGTCGCTTATTTAGACCTCCTTAGCTAGTTCGCCCAGCTATAGTGGTGCATCATCGGGGCCTGGTCCTCGCAGTTCTCATTCGGGTCGTTCTTCGTTCAGTGCTCTTCTAGCCCAGAGTTCATTTCGAGCACCATCGGCTCAGGGTTCTTCTATGCATGGTTCTTCTAGTGGTTATCCTGGTGCTAGGGGTTTCCTTCAGTCCTCGTCTCCAGCTCCAGGAAGTTGTTTCGAGTGCGAAGAGTTTGGGCATGTATGGAGGCAGTGTCCTCGTCATCAGAGTGGGCCTTCTCAGCAGAGGGGTCAGCCCTCGACTTCAGCTCCAGTTACTTCACCACCCGCCCAGGCAGCTAGGGGTGGGGGTCACGCTCATATTTATTCACTTCCAGCCAGGCCAGATGCTATGGCTTAAGATGTAGCGATCACAAATATTGTCTCAGTCTGTCACCGAGATGCTTTGGTCTTATTTGTTCCTGGTCCACGTATTCCTATGTTTCATCATATTTTGCCCATTTTCTAGATATGCCTCTTGAGTCTTTAGTTACATTTGTTCATGTGTCAACTCCGGTGGGCGATACTATTATTGTGGATCGTGTGTATCGGCGTTTGTGATATCTATTGGGGGTATGGAGACCCGAGCGGACCTGTTTTTGCTTAGCATGGTTGATTTTAACATGATATTGGGCATGGATTGGTTATCTTTGTGTCATGTTGTTCTTGATTATCATGCTAAGACCGTGACCTTAGCGATGCTAAGATTTCTGAAAGTCTAGTGGAGATGTTCTATTGAGTATGTGGCTAGTAGGGTGATTTCTTACCCAAAGGCCCATCGTATGGTAGAAAAGGGGAGTTTATCATATTTGGCCTTTGTGAGGAATGTCAATGTTGAGACTCCCACTATTGATTCTGTTCCTGTGGTCCATGATTTTCTGAACGTGTTTCCGACAAACCTGCCAGGCATGCAACCTGACATGGATATTGATTTTGGTATTGATCTGGTGCGAAGCACTCAACCTATTTCTATTCCACCTTATCGTATGGCACCAACAGAGTTTAAGGAATTGAAAGAGCAACTTCAGGAACTCCTAGATAAGGGGTTCGTTCGGCCTAGTGTGTCACTTGGGGTGCACCGTTGCTGTTTGTAAAGAAGAAGGATGGTTCCATGAGAATGTGTATTGACTACAGGCAGTTGAACAAGGTTACAGTCAAGAATAAGTATCCTTTTCCTTGCATTTATGGTTTGTTTGACTAGCTTCAGGGAGCCAGAGTGTTCTCTTTGATTGACTTGAGATCCGGGTATCATCAGCTGAAGATTCGAGATTCGGATATTCCCAAGACAGCTTTCAGGACTCGTTATGGTCATTATGAGTTTATGGTGATCTCTTTTGGGCTGATCAATGCCCCAGCAGCGTTCATGCATTTGATGAACAGCGTGTTTCAGCCGTATCTGGATTCCTTTGTTATTGTGTTCATTGATGACATCCTGGTATATACTCGTAGCCAGGAGGAGCACACTCAGAATTTTGAGAGTTGTGTTGTAGAGACTGAGGGAGAAGAAGCTTTATGCAAAGTTCTCCAAGTGTGAGTTTTGGATTGGCTCGGTAGCTTTCGTGGGGCATGTGGTGTCTAGTGAGGGTATTCAGGTTGATACGAAGAAGACAGAGGTTGTGCAGAGTTGGCCCAAACCATCCTCAGCTACAGAGATTAGGAGTTTCCTTAGTTTGGCGGGGTATTACCGTCGCTTCATGAAGGGATTTTCTTTATTGCTTCGCCCTTGACCAAATTGACCCAGAAGGGTGCTCCATTCAGGTGGTCGAACGAGTGTGAGGAGTGATTTCAGAAGCTCAAGGCTGCATTGACCTCAGCTCCAATGTTAGTATTGCCATCAGCTTCAGGTTCTTATACCGTGTATTGTGATGCCTCGAGGATATGCATTGGTTGTGTTTTTATGCAGGAGGGTAGGATGATCGCCTATGCATCACGCCAGCTGAAGACTCATGAGAAGAATTATCCCGTACATGATCTTGAGCTAGAAGCCATTGTTCATGCCTTGAAGATTTGGCGTCATTATTTGTACGGGGTAAATTGTGAGGTTTTCACTGATCACCGTAGTCTGCAGCATCTGTTTAAGCAGAAGGATTTGAATTTGCGTCAGAGGAGATGGTTGGAGCTTCTCACGAATTATGATATCACTATTCTATATCATCCGGGGAAGGCCAATGTAGTGGCCGATGCCTTGAGTCGCAGAGCAGAGAGTTTGGGGAGCCTAGCATATCTCTCAACTGCAGAGAGACCATTAGCACTTGATGTTCAGGCCTCAGCAGGGCAGTTTGTGAGATTGGATCTATCAGAGTCCCCCCCCCCAATTATTGTCTTGTGTAGCCTCCAGGTCTTCTCTTTATGACCGGATCAGGGAGCGCCAGTATGATGACCCACATTTACTCGTTCTTTAGGACAGGGTCCGTGAGATCATGCCAGAGATGTAGTTATCGATAATGATGAGGTTATGAGGATGCAGGGTCGGATATGTGTGCTTAATGTGGATGGGATTCGAGAGTTGATTCTAGTAGAGGCCCACAGCTCGCGGTATTCCATCCATCCGGGTGCCGCGAAGATGTATCAGATCTGAGATAGCACTAGTAGTGGAGGCGAATGAAGAAGGATATTGTTGGATTTGTAGCTCGGTGTCTCAATTGTCAGCAGGTCAAGTATGAGCACCAGAGACCAGGGGGATTGCACTAGAGGTTGGATATTCCGAAATGGAAGTGGAAGCGGATCACCATGGACTTTGTAGTTGGGGTCCCACGGACTTCAAGGAAGTTCGATGCTATATGGGTTATTGTGGATCAGTTGACCAAGTCCACGCACTTCATTCATGTTGGTACTACTTATTCTTCGGAGCGGTTAGCTGAGATTTATATCTGAGCGCTAGCTTCTTCCGTTGTCTCTTGGAGTTGGAGTTCGGATTTTGAGGTAGTTGTTCGGCGTCCACAGCATACCCTTCCTCTCTTCTTATTTTGTTATGTAATTTCTATTCCAAGACTGGGTGTAGTATGGAAATAGAATTACCTTGTATTATTCATAGATGCTCATGACGGTTGACTCCAGTTTTTGGAGCAGTGTCCAAACTATTTTATTCGTCTTGTTGTTTTAAATTGTTAAATCGGAAGAATTTTATGGAATATCGAACATATTTGAAATTTATGGAAAGTCTTTATATTATTTCACGGTAGATTGGCTAGCCTAGTATCATGATAAGCGCCATCACGTCCGGCTTAGGTTTTGGGGTCGTGACACAAGGTAAGAGAAAGGAAGACCCATGACTTGGACCAAGTGAAGTGCATCAAAGACGAAAAAGGTAGAGTTTCGTTGGATGAGGGGCTTATCCGTCGGAGAAGGCATACCTACTTTCATAGTCTCTTGGACGAGAAGGAGGACATGAACATTATACTGGATGATTTGAGATTCTCCGGGAAGCGTTGCGACTTTTGGTATTGTAAGCAGAATAGGGTTGAAGAGGTTGAGGAGGTTATGAGTAAGATGAGCAGGGGCAGAGCGATCAAGCCAGATAAAATTCCGGTGCAGTTTTGGAAGAGTACGGTCAAGACGGGCTTGGAGTGGCTCACTAGGTTATTTAATGTCATTTTTAGAACGAAGAAGATACTCGAGGAGTGAAAGTGGAGCACGATGGTTTTTTTATACAAGAACCAGGGTGATATCCGAAATTACAATAATATCGGGGTATCAAGCTGCTTAGCCATACTATGAAAGTCTTGGAGAAGGTGGTGGAGCTAAGGGTGGGGAGGAGTGTGTCTATTTCTGAGAATCAATTCGGGCTCGACTATAGAGGACATTAACCTTGTTAGGAGTTTGATGAAGCAGTATAGGGAGAGGAAGAGGAACTTGCATATGGTGTTCATTGGCATAAAATAGGCATACGATAATGTCTCGAGGGAGATTTTGAGGAGGTGTTTGGAGGCTAGAGGTGTACCTATTGCCTATATTAGGATGATTAAAGATATGAATGATGGAGCAAAGACCCGAGTGAGGATGGTGGTAGGGGACTCTGACCATTTTTCGGTCATGATGGGGTTGCACCAAGGGTCAACACTCAACCCTTTTTTTGTTTGCCCTGATGATAGACGTTCTGATGCGCCACATCCAAGGGGGGTGCCGTGGTGCATGTTATTTGTAGATGATATTGTATTGATTAACGAGACGTGAGGCTGTGTGAACGCGAGGTGAGAGGTGTGGAGGCAGACTTTGGAGTCTAAATGTATCAAGTTGAGTATGACCAAAATAGAATACTTGGAATGTAAGTTCAGTGGCGAGACTCAGGGAGGGGAAGAAGAGGTGAGGCGGGACTCGCAAGTCATCTCTAGGAGAGGTAGTTTTAAGTACCTTAAGTCTATCATTCAGGGGGATAGAAAGATTGATGAATATGTCACACATCGTATTGGAAAATGATGGATGATATGAGGACTCGTTTCTAGTGTTTTGTGTGACAAGAAGGTGCCACCAAAACTCAAAGGTAAGTTCTATAGAGTGGTGGTCAGACCGACTATGTTGTACGGGGCTGAGTGTTGGCCTGTCAATATTGCCTATATCCAGAAGATGAATGCTACAAAGATGAGGACGTTGAGATGGTTGTGCAAGCACAACAAGTTAGATAGGATCAGGAATGAGGTTATATACAACAAGGTAGGTGTGACCCCCATTGAGGATAAGATGCAAAAAGCGATACTTAGGTGGTTTGGACATGTGAAAACGAAAAACATAGATGCTCCGGTGAGTAGGGGTGAGAGATTGATATTGGAGGGACTACGGAGAGGTAGAGGTAGTTTGAAGAATGAGTGGGGAGAGGTAATTAGGCAAGACGTGACGCAACTTCAGCTAACCGAGGACATGACCCTTGATAAAAATGTATGGAGGTCGAAAATTAGGGTTGTAAGATAGGTGGTAGATTGTTCAACCATTAGTACGCACTTTCACTTTTTGTTGGTAGTAGGTTTCTATGAATGCCCATTATTTTCGTTCATTTTGATCATCTTGTTATCGTGTTTTTTCTGTGCTACTTTTACATGGCTTCTTGGTGTTGTCCCTCATTGTCTATCTTCTTAATTAATGTTGTCCTTATGTTTTTCTGAGCCAAATGTCTATTAGAAACAATCTCTCTACCTTCACAAGGTAGGTGTAATGTCTGCGTATACACTATCCTCACCAGACTCCACAATGTGGGATAATACTAGGTATGTTGTTGTTGTTGTCGTTGGAGAAAGAAAATGAGTTCATAATGAGAATGATTTCCAAAACATTTAACGCAACCAAATATCGAAAAATTGGAAAACATTTTCCTTCATACCAAACACACCCTTAGTTTTGCGATGATTTTGTGGCGTTTTGAGGTGGTTTGAATTGAAAATATGAAGTAGAAGATGAACATAAAAAATAGTATGTGTATAACATTATGAATCATTTGTGTATCACATATGTATCATATTTGTATCAAATATATATCACATGTATATCCATGTATACTTGGGCGTGTGATTGCGTGATACATGCTTGGTACACGTGTCGCAGAATAATTTTTTTGAACTCGATTTTGACTACGAAAATTTTGATATTAAATTAGTCCAAATCACCTCCAATCTTCCTCAATTTTATATACTGACTCATCTATATTTTCTTAATGAATTTCAACCGTACCTATTGAAAATTATCCGTTTTTGCTTAGATTTTTGGAATCTCGTTTTTTTTTTGTATTTCATTACACCATCCGTTTCAGTTTATGTGAACCTATTTCCTTTTTGGTCCGCCCAAAAAGAATGACCCCTTTCTAAATTTAGAAACAATTTAGTTCAAAATTATAATTATACCCTTAATGAGAAGTTTTTATAACCACACAAATACTCTAGCTCCTTTTTGACTTGTTTAGAACCACAAATTCCAAAAGTCTTCATTTTTTCTTAAATTCCGTACTTAGTCAAACAGGTTCACATAAATTGGAACGGAGAGAGTACCTTATTTGTTACCTCATCCATGAAATTTCCTTTCATCTAATGTTGTTAATCACGATTAAAAATATGGAAGGAGATCTTTGCGTGTACTTCTTGAACAAAAAGAATTTTGTTTATTTGAATTTTTAATTTTAATATATGCTTGGCTAATTTCATACCAGTGTTAAAGGGTTTGGATTCCATAAACTTCCACAATAGATTTCAAATCCGGATGTCAACAGGCAGTGGTTGCTAACTCCATCTAAAGATAAGTATGGAAATGTCATTTTGCACCTATATAAATTATACCCCGGTACTTGACATTCATAAGCAAGTGAGGTGTGAATATATTTCTTCCTAAAGAAAGTGTCTGTAAGATTTCTCTTTCTAGTTGCAGCTATTAGTGGGCAACTCAAATCCAATTGGTGTTTTTAAGTCTAGAGTTACAGTACTATATAGTCTACCTTTAACAGAGAAAGATGAAAAAAAAAAAAAAAAGAAGAAAAAACTTACGTTAAAGTTCGTTGGGGATTTAGGCCTGCAGATTTCCTCCAATTCCAGCCAAACATCTCTGGCACTAACTTTCTCAGCCACATTCTGAAGCATTTCTTCAGAGAGAGAACCAAGAAACCATCCTTTGACAAGCAGGTCAGTTCGTATCCACTTCAAATAATCTTGGTTTGCTACTGCTCCGCCACCACGCCCGTTAATGGGCGACGTCTCGGAAGGTGGTTGGATTGTTCCATCGATGAAACCAACTAATTCTTGACTCCCCAGTAGACAAAGCATCTGGGCTTTCCATAGTCTATAATTGGAATCAGAGAGTTTGATGGATACAAAATTTGCTATATTAAGCATTGATGGGTAAGGGTATATGTTATCTGCTGCTGAAGTTGCAGGAGCCATTGATGCAGCAAGATTGAAAGAGAGAGGACGGAATGTTTTTTAACGGTTAGTTAATGAGAGAGGAAACGGGAGACAGGATCCTATATAAAGTAATTCGTCAATGGTTACTAGGAGTCACTGTCCACGAATGTTCCGAGTCACTGTCCACGAATGTTCCGATGCAAGTGTGCTATTAATTATAGTTTTGTACTATAAGCCTTCTTTTATCACTTTTCATATTAAAATGCAATTGCACTAATGTGAAAGTGACATTTCAAAATGATTAAATTCATTATCTTAAATTTATTACTTTCAAGATTTAAAGCTACAATAAAACCGATACAAATCATTTTTCTACTTCAAATTAAAGAGTATTCGATTGGTGTATCGAAAGTGTGGTTACCTCAAAAGAAATATTGAGGGTGTTTGGATTGGCTAAGTTGGTCAAATCAGTTTTTAAGTTCTTTTTTAATCTTTTAAAATATTTGACAAAGTCAAAAAATATTTAAAATAAATGAAAATTATTTAAAATAAACTAAAAGCAATAACATCACTTATTACTTTTTAGCTTAAAAGCTATTTATGCGGAAAAACCAATTCAAATGGGCTCATAATTGATTCTTTGTGTAAGAAGAAACCGGTTCGTTTGCTAATTTTTGTTGGACTGGATAAATGATATATCAAACGATGTGCATCAGGAAAATAGACCAAGCTTTTGTCACATGAAAGACTGTGAGACGGGCGTGGGTTTTGAGATTTGGAAGTTTTAAATTACAACTTATATATTTGCAGAAAACATTTCAGATAAAAATTTAAGCTAATATATATTGTCTTCAATTCGTCTGTGAGTCTGGTTCTTTTTCATGGATAAGACACGTGGTTTTTTTTTTATTACTACTATACATAAAGGAAAGCAAAGCTCCGTTGTCGTGTGCGCTTCCTGTGAGGACGTTTAAGTCAATTCATATATAATAGAACAACATGATTGGCCAAAAGAGAATCTTACTGTAGCTAGTAAAACTTTAATTCAAGACTCAGGTATGTTTACATTGTACAGTTAAATTTATGCGTGATTTCTAGACAAGTGAATTAATTCGATTCTGAAATAATAAAATAATTGAAGGAATACGCAAGATTTAGTCTTGAAATGAAGATAAAATCACAGAAACTGTAATTCCGTGAGCAGAGCTTCTGGGCACAACAACAATGAAATCAAGGAATAAGAAGATGGAATTGTATAAGCTTTGAATCGATTATAGCGTAAGTGCCAGAAAATTCGTGCTCTTTACAATGATAACAAAACTCACTATTTATAGATGCCCCTAGGGAACAAGGTCCTAGGATCATGCCCTTCTTTAATATCAATTATGAGGGCCAATAAAAAAGGTGTAACGGCGAGCAAAAATGACAAATTTTCTGTAACAGGCAGTGTACTAAATGGTGTTGAATATTCTCCATTAAATGCTACCGGACGAAGGGTATTTATTGTATCTTTGCGAGTGTTATTCTTTTCGTGACAAACTTAACAGTTGTCTTCGGTTTTAACTATCCCCGCCTTAAGCTCCACGTGTCACTTTCTTAAGCGGTCACTTAACATAGCATATTTTGTCCTATACAGATAGTCACCCTACTTTCCAGTGACATAACTTTGTGTCACCAAAAGTTGGTAGAAGCACTCTTTTTGGCGGGAATTACTATGATTCCCTCTGAAAGCTTCTGACGCTTGATTATATGCACGTCTCTCCTCATTTAATGCCCCAAACATGCATCATCCTACGATTCAACATAAATTTTAATGGCTATCGAGGTAATCATGACACGAATATAACCGCGTAAACCTTTACTTATACGCATCATCCTCTTTCAATCATACTCCACAATTCTCCAAACTCTATTAGACTCTCTTTATTCAACTTGCATCCTATTTTTCAACCTTTCTTTAACTCTCTTCAAACGAAAAAGTATTTCCTTCTTCCATAACATACAATGTCTTCTTCTTCGAAGAATACTAGTTCCTCAAAGAACAAGAACAAAGCCGAGGATGATTCTACTCCAATAGTGAGCACCATCATCCTTAGAAGTCTTGTTACAACAAAAGACTTTGAAGAGAAATTTCCTTCTGTTAGCCCTCGTACATGGGCCGTTAGCAGGTATCCTTCTTCCATCCGTCCTTCCAACATTCCTGATGTGAAGGAAGACTCTCGTTATCAGGACTTAGACATTATTTCTCCCAACCTGGCGGAGCGGGTAACCTTACCCAATAAGGGTTTTACGTACTTCTATACGTATCCCTTAACTTTTGGAATATTTTCTCTAAGTGGAGAGCTTGACTCCGTCATTGAGGAGTTTTGCATGTGCTACCAAGTGTCTTTGGCACAGGTGAGTCCCTATGTGTGGAGGACGATTTCTTGCATTCGGCGCCTCTGCCAGGAAACGGGGTAGGAGCTAACTTTATCTCACGTGATGGACCTTTATTCCCCCAAGATTTTCCGTGGGGGATGATCAACTTCAGCAAGGGGGTCCACCATGCATTGCTATCCAGCATGAATGATGATAACAACCGTGGGTGGATGTAATGGTTTGTTTTAGTTGCCATCAATGACATTATTCCGACCTCAGCTAGTTCATTCATGGGACTGTGGAACCGTACTCATAAGTATACAATCTGATTTTTTCCTTGTTAAAGATCCTTTCCTCGTCGTTATTAACTTTTCTTCCTTTTCCTGCCTCAGCGGCTCGGTGGCTTCCCCCAAGTGTTGAGGGCTTGGACCGATGGGTTCAGAAGATTTTGGACGCTACCACGCCTGAAACCCGCTTGATCACGCTCAACTATGTCTTATAGAAAGACTAAACGGGCGCTGCAAATATAATCTGGGGTATTACACCCAAAGTCGATCCCACAGAGAATTGTACGTATCAATTGAGTCTATAAAATACTAAACTAGTGTTTAATCAATTTTCTCAATACTTTTGAATATAAATTTGTGTTGTTTAACTAATTCTAATAACAAAATAATAAATTAACAATTAACTAACAATATAATGTAAACAATGATA